>CALNVZ010000174.1:4077512-4129801 GCA_940671915.1 Paracentrotus lividus
AGCTGAAACCATTTTTGATGGAATTTAGAGGGGGTAAAAATGAATATTCAGCCCCAAAGAAGTTCATTTTAAAATATTTTTCAAAAAAGGAATGTATCAAATTTATACTTCGCATTTGCTCAAAACTGCGTAAAGAGAAAATTTCAATGGTAACTATTAGAAAATTGAAGTCAAAGAAGCCTGACCTTTCGATCCTAGCAGATCTTCGTCAGAGACAAAATGACACAGAAAAGTAGGGAACAAACATGGATATAGAGAAAGACAGAGGAAAAGCTACACCTAATGGCAAGCCAAGGGAAGAACAAAAGGGGATGTAAAAAGTGTGAAGAAAGTCAGCCAATCAAAAAGCGGAAAGGTGTATCAAACAGCAAACTGGAACAAAAGGGAGATGATTAGCTGGGAGAGGAGGAGAGAGTAAACAAAGAAGGGATTAGAGTAGAGGCTAAGGGCTGAAGAATGAAAGAAAAGAGATAAGAAAGCCAACGGAAAAAACACCTAGTAGACCTGTGTGTTATAGACCACAAAGAAGTTAAGGGGGGGGGGGAGGGAATAAATTAATAAGTTAAACAGGTAGTAAAAAACAAGGAGACATTGAAAAAACAAAACAAAAAACCAAAAAAAAAGAAGAATGTGAGCCAAACTGTAAGGAGAAAAGAGAAAGAAGAATTGATAAGAGAAACAGAATGTATTAGCTCAATAAAACAAACACCTGCAAAATAAACTAACTAAGCTAAAAAGGAAGGGGGAAACATAAATCAAGAAGAAATGTGAGAAAAAGAAGTAGTCATTACCCTCCTGAATGTTGAGACCGTGAGGTTGAATGGTGCGAAAGACGTCTCATCCAGAACTTCTCTCTGCTGATACGGACAGAATACGGACGGGTACCTAAAAATTCAATGCCCTGTAGGAGACATGTCAGAGATGGAGTTAGGAAGTGAAATGGTCCCAAAACTGGGTGTCAAGCTTGGTGTGGTGACAGTGGATCTGTGCCCATAGAAGCGTCTTTTGAGAGGGTCTTGATTTTCACCTACATACTGCATCTTACAAACTCTGCAGTTGATAAGATATATACATTAGAAGTGGTGCAGGTGATGTTCCCCTTGGTGTGATGAGATCTGCTAGTAGAGGTACTCTGGAAAGTATCGCCTTCGTGATGTGTATATTGCAAAGATGCATCTGGTGGCTGTACATTTGAAGGTGCCATGCGAATGGAGAAGAATGGTCAGTAATGCGGCGGTCACAAACTCGCCGTAGGCTACGGGACGTGCCATCAACGTAGCCTGCGTTGTATGTGCAATGCACGCACAGCGTCCTGGGTCTGGAGGCTCTCTTCCTCCCTAGTCCAGATGAAGAAAACATCGTCGATGTAGCGCCACCAAATCCACGGTCGACAGGGTGCTGAATCTAAATCTGCTGTTCTAGCTTGGTCATAAATAGACAAGCGTAGGAATTAAGGAGCCATACGGGTGCCCATAGCTGTGCCAGATACCTGAATATAGTTTTTGTCCATGAAAGTGAAATTATTCTTGGTAAGAACATGGGTCATGAGGGATTTGATGTCGGGTATGGGGAAAGGGGGGGGGGGTGGAGTGACCGCTGCGAACCAAAGCCTCACAAGAGGCGGGAATGCCTTCAGCATGGGGGATGTTCGTGTACAAGGAAGAAACATCAAACGTGCCGATGATCGCTGTTTCAGGTATCTGGTCCTTGATGCTGTTGAGTTTCCTAAGGAAGTCCGGAGTGTCATGGATGTAGGAGGGAGCAAGAGAAGCAAGAGGTTTGATATAGTGATCAACATAGAGGGAGATGTTCTCTGTACACTGTAAAAAAAAGGTAACTCGCAAGAAAATGAGTAAACTAATGCTTTACTCCCAACGGAGTAAATTTTGTTTACGCTTAACAAGAGCTGTAAAAAGATAACGCGCAAGAAAATGAGTAAACATAATTATGCTTTAGTCCAACGGAGTAAATTTGTTTACTCTTAACAGAGTAAAAGTAACTCGCAAGAAAATGAGTAAACTAATGCTTACTTCCCACGGAGTAAATTTTGTTTACGCTTAACAGAGCTAGTAAAAAGGTAACTCGCAAGAAAATGAGTAAATTAAATTGTTTACTCCTTTCGAAGCTAGGAATGATACATAGATGACTAAAAGTTACTTTTTTCTGAGTAACATTTGGCTCTACTGCATGAGTAATATTTTTTACTCCATTTCACGCGAGTTACCTTTTTGCTCAGTATTGGGTAAGATTTTACTCATTTTTTTTACAGTGTAGGGAGCCATTGCCAGAGAGGATGGGTCGACCAGGGTTTCCAGGTTTGTGGATCTTGGGAAGGAGATAGAAACGAGCAGGTTAGTATTAATCGGGGAAAGGAATTTGTGTGCCTTCCTGGAGAGATGTTCGCGATCCTTCATGTCATCAAGTGTGGATTGGATCTGTGAGGAGAAATCACTTGTAGGGTCAGAATCTAGAGGCTTATAGTGGGATTGATTGTTGAGTGTCTCATGGCTTCGTCGATGTACTGTTTGCGGTCCTGACTACTACGGCTGATCCTTTATCTGCTGGTTTGATGATGATGTCAGACCTAGTTCTAAGATAGGAGAGAGCTTGACGTTCTTCTCGGGAAGGTTCTCATGGGAACTGTTATCGAGAGAATTGGAGAACGTACTTGGGAGGAAACAGCTTGGATGTAGGTTTCGAGGCAAGGGACCCTATTCTTGGGAATCCATGTGCTAAGTGGGCGGGAGGGTTCAGGATCAGAGGGGGTTCATCGAGGAAGAACTCTTGAGGCGTATCCTGCGGTAGAAAGAAGAAAGGTCTTGGCTAAGTGCTATCTGTCCGCTGTGGGTGGGGTGGGACAAAACTTGAGACCTTTAGAGAGGAGAGAGTTTCTGCCTGGGAGAGAGGGGAGGAAGAGAGGTTAATGACGAATGAGGAGAAACAACAGTGTTGTTGGTGCGTCGTTTGAATCTGTTGGACTATTGTCGCTTCTTCGTCAGGTTACTATTTCTTGTTTCTTCGTACAGAGAGTTCAGATCTGTGTTTAGAGAGACAAGATTCATTTCATCATTATACTTGAAGCCATTGGGTAGGGGTACATGAAGAACGTAGATCACTTCCAAACTGAGGATGTCAGCTGAAAAGGAATCAAGTGATGCTGCACACTGTTCAGAGAGAATGTTAATCAGACGAATGGAAGTACTGTGTAAACTCGGTTCCACCGCTTTCGTAGTTCAGGTGAGAGGTTCCTATGGCAGGAGTGCATTGGAGTTTGAGGCCTTTGGTATGATACGGTTGAGGGAATAAAATCTTGTAATTGTCTTGGTGAAAAGAGAGTTTCAGGGCCTTTAGAAAATTGTTCAACTATGTGCACGACATCTTGTGAGAAATGCAGGTTCATTTATTATTTTAAACAAAAAGTTATATCATCTTAAGTCGTGATCTTGATTTCGCTGAAAACGGCAATCTGTCAATATCTCTAAAAGCTCCGTACACGGACGTATGGGAAAAGGTATGTGTCTTCTAATGTCTTTGACTTTTAAACCCCAAATCAACCGGTTTCTGCAGTAAAATTTATAACATTAAATGATCTAACAAGTAAAGGAATAATATTTGATTGTTTTTATGTATATAAACATACGGGTACGTAGCATTTTCCAAAATACATCCCAAAAGTTGGTTAAAGTGTATACATGTATTGTGAATTTCATGATGTTATATCATGTGATACACAGGCACGTAACTAGGATTTTTAGCGGGAGGTTCGAAATCTGCAAAAGTGGACAAAAGGTACTCAAAATTTTTCAAAAAAATTTCACGTCACGCTCCCCGCGCGAAAAGCGGGGGGGGGGGGCGGGGTAGGTAGGTGTTCAAAAAAAATTTTTAGCTATAGGGGTAGGCTGAGGTCGTTCGATTGGCCCCAAAAAAGGATAAGCAAAAAAAAAAAAAATAATAATAAAAATAAAGCATTTAATCACTTATTTATTTATTTATTTTTTGTCAGCGGACCCCTGCTCGCCAGCGGGGGGGGGGGGGGGGGGTTCGTTCACCCCTCCCCCCCCCCTTGTTACGGGCCTGGATACATGCAAAGGTAGTAAAAATAAAAGTGAGTGCAAAGTGATTTGAGAACGATCCATTCCCTTTTCCAGGCTGTAACTAGGGGGGGGGGTTTCAGAAGAGAACGGTGAAACGGATTCTTAAATAGACCCACTTACCTAATTTTCAAAAGTTCATGAGGCTAAATTATTAATAGAAAAAAAAATAGTGCTCAAAATCCCCTTTTTAGATAGGTATGTGCAATATTTTCGCTGGCTCTAGCATAAATCATTATTTTCAGAGACCGCGCGAGCGTTCTTGAAAGGGCTTGAGGGGGTGGGGTGATTAAAAAGTTGATGGGCTGAACACGAGGAAAAGTATATAAGTTTTTTTTTTTAAAATATCTACTGGAAAAATTGGAGGGGCTGCAGCACCCCCCTCCCCCATCTTCATCCCTGTTTTCAGGAAATATTACAATAAAGAATTGAATACGAGTCATTTAATAAAAGTTTTTCCTCTCGACTTCATGCTCACATTTCAGTTTTTCAAGGTAGGTGATGGTCATCTTGTTTTGTAGGAATCTAAAAAAAAAAAGAAAAAAGAAAAGCAATGTGCAGCCTCATGTCATCTAACCACAAAATTTTCGGCTCGCGCTTCGCGCTCGCCATGTTCACTCCCGTTCGAAAAGCCGAATTATAGGTCAAAAAGAAAATAATGTGCTTCAAATGCACAGCATTCATGTGATTTTGTGTAATTTTCTTTCACTCGCGTTTCGCGTTCGTATCTTTTGGAATTTTATCATCCGTCTGCGAAGGACTATTACAAATAGATATGAGGCACAATATGCCTGAAATACAAGGCAAAGGGCTCTTTGCACTGGCAAGGTTCACTTTTTTTTCACAAAGGGAGGTGATCATCAACTTGTGAAAGAATTAAAAGAAAACAGAGAGATGTAAGAGACAAACTGTACATATAACATACCGTATTCAGGCCATTAAACAGCAGAATTTCCGGCTCGCGCTTCGCGCTCGCAAGTACAATCCTTGCAAATGGTTTACTCTTCGAATGTCTGAACCTAAACAAATCATAATTACGGGTCTGTGAGCATAAAAGGCAAAATGTGTTAGAAAATGCAATACCTTTAAGTCATTATTACCAAAAATTTCTGGCTCGCGCTTAGCGCTCGCAAGTTCAAATCTGGCAAAAATTCAATTTTTCAATTTTCAAAACACCAGGCGCGGATCCAGGGGGGGGGGGGGTCGCGGAAGGTGCGGGCGCACCCCGTAAGTTTATATAAAAGTCCTAATTACGGATCCGTAAGTATAAGAGGCAAAATGTGTCAGGAAATACAGTACCTTCAGGTCATTATGAGTCAAAATTTTCGGCTCGATCTTTGCGCTCCTAGAGTTATCATAAAAAGGCCCATGGACTGATTCCTGACTCCACAAGTAAAGTAATGAAAATGTAAATTAATTTACCGTTCACGCTTTGTGCTCACAACTTATTTAGCTAAAAGGGAGGTATCATCACCTCGTAGAAGAATTAAAAAGAAAATTATAAGGTAAAATATATTGTTATAAGGCAAAATTTTCAGCTCGCGTTCGAAAAGTTTACTCCTTCTGAAAAGGTCCACTTTTCAATTTTCGACCCCCCCCCCCCCATAAAAATCCTAGCAGGCAACAAGCAGTTTAGGGATCTGAGTCCATATTTTTCAAGAACTCTTGCATCATTAAAAAAGGGAGAAATTCCTACATAAGTTATACAATATTAAAATGCATCGTTAAAAAAAATTAAAAAATACGTAGGGCTCACAGAATAAAGGAAATAGTTGCACCTGAGAGGAATAGAGAGTGCAGACTCATCATTCGTTATCAGTTTAAAGAATTTCCCCCTTTGATTTGATAAGTAATATTACTATTAAGTTGATACTAGCGATTTAAAGTCGATGCTTATAATCCGAATGTTTCTACATAGGGCCTAGACTGATACCTGATTCATTATCATTTCGTTTGATACAATGAAGTTAGGGTTTAGACTGAAAGATAGTTTGTTAATATAAGACACCATACCCATTCCAATAGAGTAATACACGTTCGTGTACGGAGCTTTCATAGATATCGACCAGAATGTTATTTTCGGCACAATCACGATCACGACTTTAGGATGATATAACTATGTCTTAAAATAATATACGAACCTGCAGTTCTCACAAGATTTAGTGCATATATTTCAACAATTTTCTAAATAGATACAATTATACCGTGTGCAGTTAGTATTGTCACCCCCTACGTCATGCTTGTTTTGAATATGTACTTATGGGAGTAATGATTTCGGCTTTCAAACAAATATGCCAGCTTAGCTGTTGAAATTACCTATTTTATGCTGCATAGATGAACTTGTGTGATATGTGAAAGTAGAGCTATGCTTGTTTGAACTTTCACCCAAGAATTTCAAGATCTCAAACCTCCTTTTTTGACATTGAAAACTGGCGGACAATAATAACAGGAGGAAGAAGGAAAGTACTGAGAGCGAAATTAAAAATATGTTAAATTAGCTCAAACTTGGAGAAAAGAAGGGAAAATGAACAAGGAGATATCAAGTCTGCTTAGCTGGTCAACAAGATGGGTTCAATGCTTGTGCAATGCCAGGAAAGACGGGGTGACGAATAAACATCGATCAGTTAGCCCGTCTTTACTGGGTCAAGCTTAGAAAAATTGAGCAGATCGTGGGTCCGGCGTCATTGACCCCCAGGGGGAAATATCTTCCGTTAAATTGCTGTTTCAGATAATATTAATGTTAACTGATATATCACAAATCAAAATATTGTTTTTATACTAATAAAATTCAGTCAAGATGAGTTATACTACATTTTTTGTATATTCTATGTTAGGGGGCGACAATACTTATTGCACACGGTATAAAAATTTCGTTCGCAGTTTTGATATGTGCGAAGTATAAATCTAGATTATATTCAATTTTCTTGACAAAAAAATGAACAATGAACTTGTATGGGCTAATTATTCATTTTTACGTATGTGAATTCCATCAAAGTAGGTTTCAGCATGTAGGCAATTTATTTCTCTTTTATATGATCCGCATTTTGGAGCAATTTGATATTTCCTTAAAATGCTATCTCTAAAACACTATTTGTCATAAAAAGGGCAACCATTTTGGACGCCCCCTTGAATTTAGAGGTGATCGCAACAAATTTTGAAGAGCACACCTCTGAAATATTGTGCCCTATAATATTTTCTTTAGAATAGACAAGGTGTGCTTAGTTTGTACAGAAACAACATCAAAATCACTAACTAGGCCTCTTTTTCAGGTTTGGATCTCCCCTTAACACCTATTTCGCCGAATTGAAAACAAAAATGGAGATGAAAACAAAGAATGGATTTGAAAACGAAAATAGAGCTGAAAACAATGATACGCAATGCGGTATCATTATACAATTCTCTAAAAATTATATTCTATGTGGGTCAAGATCAATGCAATATTTCATTTCGGCGACTGGTTTGGGGCGAGTGTGGCATAATTCGGGACTATTTGTTCTTTTGATATAGTTGATATATATGATATAATTGGATCATATCTCTCTCTCTTTGATATTAGGCCTATGATAAGTAAATTTTGCACGAAAGATGTACGTGTGGCTGACATGTAGATATAACAAGCTTGGCTCTTGGACAGCTCTCCCAGAAGAAAATTCCCCACATGACGGGGCAGTTTTATGCAGGAGGAGTAGTCCTCTCGGGGACTTGCCTTTTGTTGGATATGACATCCGGAGGGGGCAGTCTTTCGGGGGATTTGTCAGGTGGGATTTGTCCCAGTGGAGTTGCCCTCCAGGTGAGCTGGCCTGATAGGTCTACTATAATGACTATCAGGCAAAATCAGGTAAAGTACACTGACTTTATTGAGACGAATGACTAATAAAGGGCATATATTACATAAACAATACCAATTCGCTAAATCGCAATTGGCAGACAACATTTGTGATGATTCTAAAGTAATGTAAAGATTGAAAATTAAAAAAAGAAATATATGAAACTTTTGGTTTCTAGGGCAACTTTCGCAACTTTCGCAACTATCATCTTCGATGAGTTTTTGTTAACACTAAGAAAATGTTAATGCAAAGAAGATACCCGGTATTTTTTCTTTCCCTGCAACCATATTTTAGAAGATGTGATCTAAATAAAAAAGGAAACAGTAACTGTATTCTGTTGACTTTGAAAAATCAATATATTTTAATAGACGGAATAAGCGGCAGAAACTGCAAAAGATTTTTTACTTAAAAAGAAGAAAATCCTTTGACAATGAAAAAAAAATAGAACGGCAGAAGGATTAGAGAAGTGACGAATTACAAGGTAGAATTACGATGTAGACGAGTAGAGGGAAGGGAAAGGAAAATCAGAAAAAGAATGCTTCAATAACTGCACTCTCGACGCAAATCCCAATTTCTCATAATCATCTAGTATTTAACGATAGTAGTATTCAGTATTTTCTTACTTCATTAAATCTGAAATCTTTGCTTCAACAACAAAAAAAACTATTTTGCACCCCCTAATCCAAAACAATACCAGGCACAAATATATATGACAGTTATTTAACAGGGCCAGCGGAGCGTTTTCAAAAGTGGGGGGGGGGGGGGGTCGAAATGTGAAAAAGTGGCCCTTTCTGAATTATGTTTTTTTTCTTCTTCTTCTACTACTATAGGTGACGATCATACTCTAGTTAAGCAAAAATGTAACATTGCATTACTCATTTGGGAAGTCAGGGGTCAGTGAAATGAATTGTTTTGAGAGAGAGAAATCTGCGAGCGCAAAGCACGAGCCGAAAATTTTGGCTTATAATGACCTGAAGGTAGTGAGATACATTTTGAAAATTGATATCCCAATACTTCACTTTGAGACGTCAGGAATCAGTCTTTCTGAGAGAAGTTTGCAAGCGCGAAGTGTGAGCCGAAAATGTTGGCTTAATTTTGGCTTAATTACAGAAATATAAAAACTGGTGTTCGCCAATATATACATTTAAATTATTTAAACGCACATTTTTGTTAGATACAGCACCATCGATTAAGTTATATAGTATTTATAGATTTATGCACGTTACGTTTTAAAGAATGCTTACATTTAAATTTTTCTTGTAACGCCATAATAGCACTCCAATTTACACATTATTTCTGGTATACAAACATACAATGACAATCGAGGATCTGGTTAAAACTATTCGCATCGAAGGAACATCACATAGTACTATTCTATGTGATGTTCCTGAGTGCGAATAGTTTTAACCTGTTCTGAGAATGAGTCATTGTATATTTGTTTTATATCCCTTCCACTTTGTTGAGAAAATACTTGTTGAGAAAATACTTGTCTTGCCTAATCGATCGTCTGTTATGTAAGCGCACCTGGTCAGTGCAGCTCGCCGAAAGTTTCCCGTGGCATGCAGTGGAGAATTCAGGTAAAAGCAGCAGAGTAGCACCGCTTGCGTTGCGTTGCGCAACTCGTGAATAGGGTGGGGGGGGGGTCGGAAAAACGTATAGTCCAGTTTTTCCCTAGGGAAAAAATGTACTATGCGTGACGTCATGAAGAAAAACGAACTATTTCTTGAGAAACGTTTTTCTTAGTTAAACTATTCTTTTTCTCCTTGTGTACACTCTCAATGCAAACAATCTTAAATAAGGGATATAATATTTACTATAGCACCTTTCCTTACCTGTACCTTTTCTCAATTGTAATATTATTCTATAAGTTTTGTAACTGTTTTGTAAATATGTTTCTTATGTTTGTATTTGAATGAACACAGGGCCTCCTTGTAAAACAGTGCTTGAATACTGATGGAGCTACCCTGTTTAAAGAAGACGAAATAAATAAATAAATAAAAATAAATAAATGCAAAGGCCGTATATTTTACACACATTTCACCTCTTATGTCCTTATTGGGTCGGTCATTTATGAGATATTGATGAATGAAAACCATCATTTCATAAGTTTATCAAGGGTGTCTAAGAAAAGCACTGCAGTCTATGGACGTATAATATTTTGGTATTTTGATCACTTGCACTTTTTGCTTATTGTGAAGCATGTACTCCTAATGAAGATATATAGTAATAAAGTTTTAGACAAATTATGGCATGGACTGACAGCATGTAGAGCCCCATATAGCTCAAAATTTTGCAAGCCTGCATAAAATTACATATTCCCTTTAAAATCCTGTCACTCTGGCTCTTGAGGGGCTATCTCTTCAAAGGGGATTTAACAATATTATAATTGCTTATACAATACTAAAAAAAAAATAAAATAATATAACTGCAATATTACTACACCATATGGCATTGAAGAATGACAAGGACTCGATTCGATATCCGTTTACGTTCAATAGCGAATTGGATAAAAATTTTGCAATATTTGTGTAATTATCTCCAATGACACGTTTGGATCGAAAGGATTATAATAATAAACTACGCAAATTGAAAAGTAAACGATATACTTAAATAATTAATACACCGTGCAGTTCGGTTTTATTATTTTGACATCTGTAGAGAAAGGACCTTCATTAGCGTTGTCCTTGATATTTAGCAAAACAGTCCTTCGTCTCTGGGGCGACATTTCATTTCTTCCCCAGTTGGAAACAAAAAAATCTAAAAAGGCGTGTTAGAGTGATGCGCGGATTTAAAGGACTTAACCCCAATGCCCATGAGACGTGTTCCAGACTGCAGTGGCGGAAAAAAAAAGAAGAAATGTCCAACGAATATGGCATTGTATTGTATTTTCAAAATCGCAACAGTTGAAATACATGTATGTATATACAATATAAAAGAAATGTGAATGGCTGGATCGCTCATACAGCTTTGTTATATTACATAATTCTTTGCGCCTTGGGTATCTCAACAGATGGATATGTTGCGAGTTATAAATATTGTCATTATTATCTTTCTTTCTAAACAAACGATAATAACAAAGCTGTGTTCCCAGCTAATTCAATTCAATGAATGATGGCAAGATTAAAGTCTACTTTTTTTGTCAAGGTGGAAACAAAGTTTTCTTAAATATTTATCACTTACTTATCAGCAAAACCAGTGGCAAATACATCACATGCAACAGACAAAAGAGCAAAGCAATGAAATAACAAGAAAGGATACGCTTTTGGTACTATTTAATTCTATATATTTTATTCAGCTTTGAAGAATAAATAAAGTTGACAACATGCGGCCAAAATATCAGTTAAAAAAATTATTCCTGTGATTTGAATTTGTCAATCATTTCCAACCATGCATGGATGTAGATATATATGTAGTTTATGGTCATTTTTAATTACTAGCACTACTCATTTTCTCTTAAATGAAAATAATTCTAGGTCATTCACTGATTAATTTTTTTTTTTTTTTTAAAGATATATTTTTATATAATAGTCTATAAAAAGAAGCACTAATCTTCCCCCTTCAATCATAATGTAATGTGATAACATGTACAGAGTAATATACAATGTATTCATAATCAGCCACTTCATTTTTCAATACTGTAGCTGGTATAAACAATAAACGAATCTAGTATGAACCATTATGATTAAATTATTTACAAAATGTCTACTGCCGTTGAATTTTTTTTTTTTAATGTGTCCATTTTTTTATCAAACGATGCTTTCTCTCGTTCTTCACTTGAAACATTGATAGAAATACAATACAATATATCAAACTGGATGATAACTTAGAAATATATTACTATACATTGCTTTCATTTTCTATGGTCATGTAAAATAACCTACAACAAACATTAATAGATGATAACTCAGTTGAAATAGAAAATGAAAGAGTTAGACTTCATCAAAATTAGTAGATAAAAAGGTGAAAAAGAAGATTACAGAGGAAGAGAGAGGGTGTGTGTATGTATGAGAAAGAGAGAGAGAGAGAGAGAGAAAGAGAAAGGGGAGACAGCGAGGGGATAAAGAGTAATATGTGAAGAACAGGAAAGGGAGAAATGGAGAAAAATCAAGAGAGAGAGAGAGAGAGAGAGAGAGAGAGAGAGAGAGACAACATGGCATCTACACACGTACATACCTGCAGAGCCACCAATATAAACATTTTGGCCAACTCAGTTACAGTTGGGTATGTACAGTGCTTGCCGTACAAAGCAATACACTCCATGTTGTAACCTTCTCAAACCAGGTTGGCAAACTCTGCATACCTGAACTGTGTACACATCCAAAGAATTACAAGCAAAATGACTTGTTTACAATGAGAACTGAAAGCTGTACTGGCTATGCTCTCTAAGTTACAAAATAATGAAATAGTCACTGTTCACCCTTCAGCATTTTGACAAAAGATATGTCAAACAAAATTACAACTTACATAGCATTCTTGACAAAAAAGTAAATGTATTGCTAAATATTTTTACAATATAAAGTTTTGTTTATCTTCATTTCTGTAAAAATTTGACCTCGTCTTATAAAGTTTTCTTACAATATCTAGTTTCTAAAAAGAATATTCTGTAAAATACTTTTTTAGTACGTTATGAAATAAAGGACGTTGTTACAAGGAACTCTAGTAAACATTAAAGTAAAATTTGGGAAACACAGTTCTTGAACATGAATGCCAATATGTTTTAGCTCAGCATTTTAATAGAACAGTTAGTCAAGTGAATACTTAGAACATGTTTATCTACTGTTCATGTTACCCTCACATATTTCTTAAAAGAGATAAAAACATCTGCTATTATACACAAGCTTGTTACCTTATTAGATTAGTATCATTGCGTAGATGACTTTAAATGCTAGAAAGGTATTGTATGCCCTAAATTCAAATTATATCTATATAACAACTTTCTACAACTTTCAGCAAAATTTTGTTCATAAGGCACATATGGTGACCAATGGAAGCAAACAAGATAAGGAAGAACCATTCAGTAAAGAAACATAAACTAAAATCTGGATACGTAAGTATGCAGAGTATATGTGCCAAAGGCCTGAATAGTGTTCATGATAATCAATCATGAATTATAGTGATAGGCTATCATCAAAGATATAACATGCCTATACCACATCAATCAAACAACTGATTACTGGCAGGTATTCTTAAAGGACTCATCCGGGCTGGAGTTTGCATTATAAGAAAAATAAAGTAAAATAAAAAAAGCACAACACTGAAAATTTCATCAAAATCGGATAAGAAATAGCAAAGTTATGAATTTTCTTAGGTTTTGAATTTTTTAGGAAACAGTTCTTCAAATTGGCAAACTGATGATGTCTCAGTCCCCCTACTTTCTTTGTATTTTATTGTATGAAATACCAATTATCAAGATTTTCTGCCCCAAGTACATAGAAACACGGATTAATCCTTGTGGAATGTTCAAGGTCACAAGTGCTTTTACTTAATTCAGTATGAGGGACAGATTTTCTGTATACGCAATATATGAAAAAATGAGATAAATAGAATTTCATATAATACCGTAAAATACACAAGAAGTAGGGGGACTGTGACATCATCAGTTTGCTCATTTGAATATTCAAATATTCAAATGAGACAATGAGACAATTGCCAAGAACTGTTTTACCAAAAAAAATCAAGACCTAAAAAAAATGCATAACTTTGTTATTTTTCATCCGATTTTGATGAAATTTTCTGTGTTGTGCTTGATGAATTTTACTTAATTTTACAAAACTTTTCCATTTCAGCCCGGACTCCTCCTTGAAAAGTCACTCCATTTAGCAGCCATACTAAATTGCTAGTAAGTGCCTCAGCTATTCACAAAGCTATAGCTCATCATACAATAGCTACTTATCACAGCTTCTTAATTTATTGAGCTTTTGAGTCTACCTGCCACATCAACAAATAACATTATTTAAAATAAGTAAGATTGTAATTTTGTTTTGAAATAGTTTTGTAAATGTACAATAAATGTCAAATCTTTACATATTCATAGATAATCAAGGTACAATTTGCAGGCATACATATAATTTTCTTCAGTTAAAAGAGAAGAGATACAAGTTCATTTAATGTTGAAAGAAAGGGAAATAAAGAAGAGGGTGGCATATAGAGTATGATAGAAATGACACATCAGCGGGATATATGTATTAAATGTAAGAGAGTTAGAATAGAGAAAAGAAAGTGCGGGGGGATATAAGATCAGTAGAACAGTATATATAAGTTTATATACAATCAAACTATTCTAACGTATATCAAGGTAGAGCACTAACTTGTATATTACATAATAAAGATGGTAAATTTATATACATGTATACAGTCACATAAGGCACACATGGCCATTATGGAAGATCACAACTTGGAAGACGTATGTGATTTTGTTGCTTGTGCAATACAAAGGCACTTAGAGATAAACTTAAACTAGAATATTGGAATGTATTGCACAAGAGAATATGATTACTATACATAATAAATAAGCACTTTCCATGTATTTACAAGCATTATAATTATAAACATGATTTGATAGAAAATATCTAATGTCCTATAGAAAGACATCATTTTGATTACATGATGTACAATATTTACAGGTTCAAACAAGAAAGAGTTATATTAGAACATCAAAATTAGAACCCTGCATGAAAACAACACTAATTTACAATGTAGTAATACCATGATATGAGTTGAATGGTTACACACATAAAAAGCACATTTCGTCGGCTGGGAGCCAGAAGGGCGCTATTGCAGATCAAGGATGTTCCGTTGGGAGCCAGAAGGGCGCTTTTACCATTGACTTTGTACAGCAATAGCGCCCTTCTGGTTCTCAACGGAACATAGAAGATGCAATAACGCCCTTCTGGCTCCCAACAGACGATTTCTAATAATTCTTTAAGCATATCTGAGAATTTCAAACTACTAGTATATGAAACAAAATGGCTAATCTTCAAGATAACATAAATGTGAAGACCATAAATCCTCTACATTAATACAAACAAGGAAAAACAAACCCTTTGTCATTCCATTTGAGAAAAATTGGTTCACAAAAGATATGCAATACAAATTGGCAACAATAACATGCTACCCTTAACAGTACTGGTGGGGGTCCCGGAGGGGCCATAATGTTAATAATCTTAACCTTAACAATCCATTCTGATACAAAAAAATGTGAAAATAATTGATTAAAAATGGTTTTCAGCAAGTTTTATTTGGTACCTGAAAATTTCAACCATTCTCAAAAAATGAAAGTCAAAAACTTGCGTGCGCTTGATTTGCATGCAAAATGAGTTATAGTGTGCAGACATGGGCACTATCCAATTTTGCAACACAAAATGACAAGCCCTTCGAAAAATTGTATTAAAACATTGTTCTTGTAAATTATTTCTTGAAATTTTTTGCTTCATTGATCATTAGAATATGATGAATGGAATAACATTGATGAATCTTAAAATTATATTTTACTTTCTATTGAAATTGAGGTCAAATGTTAGGTGTGCAGACTTGGGCACTTCCTTCATACTACTTTATGCATGAAATTATACTTTTTGCTCTAATTCACTAAATGAGCTCCTAGAATGCTAATTTTTGGTGTCAATATCATTAAAAATGTAAATTATTATTAATTTTGTTTAAAGCATTCCTTACAATTGTACTTGAAAAAATTCCAGTATCAAAAGCGATTTTTCATGTATTGTATGAAGAGCTGATCAAATAAGCCCGTACATAATTCCTGTCATAAAAGGGTTTACCCTACTCACACTGTCTAACAGTAGACCATTATATTCATGATTTGCATTTAGTACTGAAATATAATTGGTAGTACTAGTATGTTATCATTTTTACAAATAATCATATGGTAAAAAGACAAGAAAACATACCAATCATCAAGTGCAGGTAGCGACCAAACTTCCGGGGGGTGGGTTCGGGAGGGGGATTCCCCCTCCTGCAGAAAATTTTGCAATTTTAGGTATAGAAAATTCATGATTTCTTTGGCTGCAACTTCGTCAAATCTATCTCGTGTTCCAAATCTACACACAGTGAGAGCGGAAAATATTTCCAGAATACACAATGAAACCACCGCCGAAAACACCTCCGCTATGTACACGCAAAAAAAAAAAAAATTTAAAATCCGCGGAAATCCGCGGACAAAAATCATGCCTGCAAGTGAGCAATAGTTTGTTCAATTACAACTTCATAATTATGTCATATTATAAGCCCATCACAAATTGTAGGAAAGCCCAAGACCCCAGCTCTTTAATATTAATGCTTGTCACAGGTATGATCTGATGGCACTATTTCAATTCCATTAGGAGTGTTCACAATACCAAACAAAATGTTGATTCATCTGTCCAATGATGTTGCAATCATCTTCCAAAACTGGATTACAGTTCAATTGTACAAAGTATGATTAACTTCATTAATAGACAAAAAAAATAATTTTGTAAAAAATTTGTCATGTATATGCATGCAACAAGATGAAAGCAACAGCTGACCCTTGACATTTGACCTGTGTCTCACAAATTTAATCTGATTGCATTTTTATGATAATGAATACTATAGCCTAGTTTGAAGTTTATATCTCAATCGGTTCTTGAGAAATTGCGATAATGAGCACAACACATGGATTTCATACTTAATCCCGGTCATCCTTGATCTTGACCTACAGTATCCAAAATATATTCAGATCATTTTCCTATGGTGATACATCCCCAAGTTTGAAGTTCATATCTTAAGGGATTCTTGAGATATCATGATAACTAGCAAATGGGACAGACGGATGGACAAACATGATGCTTCCAGCACAACCTGATAACTGATGTTTTCATATATTTCATGTCAAATTCTAAATTCTTCATTATTTGGCACTATCAAAATCAAATCTTCACACAATCAACAGCATGTAGGTGACACTCTGTAAACAAATATCCAAATCATCAATCTTATTGCACATTGTACTGAAAGTCAAATGATAATGCATACTGAAACTGGTTACTAAGTACATTATGGTTGGCAACATAGGAGTTTTAAGTACTATTTAAGTGATATTGCAGATGTTGTACATTCCATAAAATTTAAGATAAATGACTGCTTGTATCAGAAAGAGAGTCTGATGTTGAAGACTGCTCTTTCTCATCTTCTGTTGATAACGAAGGTGTTTCTGTGGTTGCTGTTGTGGTAGATGTTGCAACAATACTTAGTGGTGATTCTGTAGTTGCAGGTGGTTGATCGGTATCCTGTTGCTGAGCAGCAGCAATTTCTGCAGAATCAGCAGAGTTGTTGTTGCTATTGTTGTTGTTGATGTTCTTGGGTCTTTCGCTGCTTTCGAGGTATCCAAAGAAAGACGCAACAGCAAGTACTGTCAGAAGACAAACCATACAGGCACTGGCAACCTAAGGCAAAAGTGGTTGAATTGTTAATTCAATTACATTTCCATAAATAGATGTATGGAACTTTGAATTCTAGCAATCAAAATCAGATTTTAAATGTGTATACGTTTATGTTCAGAGGAGGCATTTTGCAAACCTACATTGAGTAATGAAATTAATTTACACTAAATCAGTAAATATTGTTTTATATAATTTGACCCTACTTTCAACAATACTCTTACTCATCAATGACAATATCATCGTCAGCGATTCCATGACAAGTGCTTTGCAACAAATTCTATACACTGATCGAAGGGCCACATTCAATGCTGGACTTAACAGTATACCCTACCTAAAAATTTAACCATATTGCAACCCTAATGCTAACCCTACATCTTAGACAAAATAAAGCCCGGAGCAATAGTTACAGGAGCGAATGTTGTATCACCTTGTCAGCATTATTACCATCATCACCACCATTATCACAACCACCACCACTATCCTAATTATCATCATCATCATTATCTCCATCACCATGATGACTACAACCATTACCACAATCATCTATATCATCAACATCACTATCATCCATTGCCATGACAACATATTTCACATGTGTTACAAACCCATTTACCTGTATAGATAGATTGTGTTCCTTCCAAACCTGTCTGAGTTGTAGGTTGAGAAGAGCTAACCCACATGGAAAATAACCATCCTCAGAAACATCTCTGCACCTGAAGTAGTCAAAATACACATAATAATTAAGTGGTTATTTTTGCAAGTCAGCCCTTTTGAAAATTTCCGTTTCAATATAAGGCTATGTATAGTAATGAAAAGATCACAAAATTAAGCCCACACGAATTTCTTCCACCTAGTCCAAAATCATGAGAATATCTGTATATAAAAACCAATAGTTAAAGTATTGACTTGAGTGCTGGAAACTATCACAAAATAAATTTTACTAATATAATCCAACAAAATTACCAAGTGTTTTTATGTATAATTAAATATAGGGCAAATTATTCTATGGGTATTGCTGAGTAACTCAATATAAGCAGACATTTTTTTCATTTGACAAGCAGTAATCCATTTTATAACAGACTATAATAATCACCAGGCTAGGTTCCACATGTACTTATCTGTGTAGGTACTTTTTCAGTGTATGCAAGTGTTTCAGTTTGAGTTCATTATCAAAAACATTTGGTTTAATTTGCCAAATCCTTAGAATAGGCCAATTTTGTTTCTGGGTCAGTGATTTTCTTTTAAAATTCTAGCATCTAAACAGAATAATTGGGGACAAAAAAGAATTCCTCCATAAATTACTTACATGCGATAAAGCTCGATGACCTTTGACATGTTGTTCTTGCTGCTGAAGACGTAACGTGGTACCCCTAACCTCTGAAGAACTTCATCCTTCACTTTGACACCATTCTCAAGTAAGAAGGCTAAATTGAACAAAGCCTAAAAACAAAGTTAATGAAGAATGAGAGCAATATGGGGTTAGTTGGTGTTTATTGTTTGAGTGGCTCAAAATTCTGGTTGTAGAGTGACAAACAATTATTCAAACAGGGTCGTGGACAGACCATCTCATGAGCAATGGTTTCAGAGATATCTGCAAATGATTGTCAGTATAACTCATTCTGCTATGAAAATTTATATAACTCTATATTTCAAAGTTTATATATCCCTTTACATCAAAGACAAATAGCTGTTCACCCCCATCTGCACAAATAGGATCGTCCAAACAAGTTAACACATCAGCATGGGCCGTTCCACCTGTTTGCAATAGGGGTGTAATGATAGATTCACATTTGTGTTTTTGTATCTAATGTACTGCCTAATTGAAGACGCTGATTTAAGTTTGCAATGGGGTGTATTAATGATAGACTTACATTAGTGTTTCTGCAGCTAATGTACTGCCTAATTGAAGAAGCTGATTCAAGCTGTCTTGAGCAAGAACATGTGAACTACCCAATTATTTACAAATGCGATATTTCATTCCTCATTAGTAAAGCAGACTGGATTCATCGATTGTTTGTAATAGGGGTGTCATGAAACACTTACATGAGGTTGCTTGGTTTCCGCTGCTTGGATGTAGAACTTGACAGCTTTTTCCTGATCTGACATGTTCTTGTAACCATACCAATGGTAGTCAGCAACTTTTAGGATTGCTAAAGAGGGATAAAAGATCAATGCAAGATAGTTGAAATACTGGAGGAAGTGATTATAAAGAGTTCTGACAATGGAATTACATTGCGAGTCCAAATGATCAATTATGAAGGTAATAATTGATTTCTGTGTACATTGATGATAGATTTCAAATACTTCAAGGGATCTTCAACATACAACAAAAGTTTTGTATAAATCTGTGATCATTTTTTTTTCTTTACCTGAATTCAGGTTATAAATAGAAAAGAATTTTCAACAAAAATTAGAATAAAAAAGCCGGGCAAAGAGGAAAATTGAAAGAAGATTTCTTACATGTAAGATGAGGATGAATTGAAGCAGCAGCTAACTTCCAGTATTTCCAGGCACAGTCTATGTCAACATATTTCGCTGCGATACCGTCCTTTATAAATAAAAAAAAAATTAAAAAAACAAAAAAATTATAATTGCACTTACTCTGTGTGAAAAAAAAAATCTTATTCTTAAGCAAATCAATTATTTACTCTGACTTTCTGTTCATGAAGCTTTTATGGCGATATATTTGGCTTTCAATTTTGAAATCCTCAAACACATCAGACTGTACTCACATAGTTCTCTTCACACATGTAAGCTATATTGAATTGGCCTACTTCTAGACCAGCCTCAGCCGCCATGGCATAGTAGACCAGGCTCTCGGACCAGGAACTCTTGAGGTAGGCATCTAGACCCCAGCGCAAGACCCAGGCAACATCTCGGTTCTTCTCTGCCACATAACGGGCCCATCTATCAACAAGAAAATACACAAGTTCTAGATTTGGCTATATAATGAATTTATCATACTTAATATAGGCATATTTTATTCTCCAATTTAACCCACTTTAAAATCATATAAAATCTTGAGGCTTCACTTAAAAAAAAAAAAAAAAAGTATTTATATCAATTTATAGGAGGTTAAAAATCTTCTCCATCTCAATACATTTTGTATATTTACAAAGCTACTGAGAGCATCAATGGAATTCCATCATGTCTGGGGATAATGAATGAACTTTTTTTTATTGAAGCAACATGAGACATCCAATATCTTTTCCAAAAACATTAAATGTCCTAATATTTTAAGATACATTCTCAAAAGTTCATGCAAGATGGCCGATTTTGCTGTCAAAAGGCAAAATGTGCAACTCACGCAGCAGCCATGACAATATCCCTTGGCATCTGTTCATTGCCTTGGTTGTAGAGTTCAGCAATCTTTGTACCTGAATCCCAATGATCTGCTTTGGCTGCTTTCGCATAGTACTCAAATGCTTTCATCTGAAATAGTCCAAATGCGATAGAAGATGAGAAAATTAGATTGAGAAATGTTAAACCACCTTCAACTTGTATGTCAAATGAAAGAAAACATTTTCACAAAGCGGATTACATCCTACAACATGTACATGCAACTCAGATTGCTATCTACACTATCATCATTAACGGCAACATCATCACAATTTTCATCATCACCATCATCATCATCATCATCATCATCATCATCATCATCATCATCATCAAAATCATCATCATCATCATTATAACCACCATCATGACAACCATTATCACCACCATCATGATACTGATTATCAATTACATATAACACTCACCCTATCCACTGGCTGTCCTGGATATCTTCCTGCTAGATACATGTACCCTAGGTTATGAGCAGCATCACGATGACCCTTCTTATCTCCCTTCTCAAAGTAGTACGCAGCAGCTGTATCGTTATGCTCAACGTTTAACTTGTACCAACCGAGGGCAGTGTATGCCGGACCGTGACCCTGAAGGTAGAGGTCAAATAATATGTTAATATTAAAATATTGATTGGTCCATATTCTTGGTTAATAATTAATTAATTAATTAAAGGTGCCCAGTAGACATGGGTACCCAAATTTCACCTCAGGATCCCTCAAATTTAAAAGAACATTAAAATGAGCCCGAGACACAATGTTACTAAGAATAAAATTGGAACCCCTACTCAAAAGTGAGTTTTGAATGCTGCACACAGTTTGTGTCTCTTATGGTTGGTTGATTGATGTAATTTCGATGGTGGTCCTTCTTCCTATTTGGCTTTCAAATTGCATCAGTTTAGAGTAGTGTAAGTGGACATAATAGCTTGACCTTGTTCATATACCAGCTGTATACTAAACACAATGTTTGTCAGATTGTGACCCTAAGAAAAAATAGTCCAAGTGGGTGCTTCTCTTAGGTTAGATATAGGTAAGATTGATTCCTATAATGTAAATCTTTAGTACTCACCAATTCTGCAGATTTATTGAGGTACTCCATTCCTTTCTTCTCATCCTTCTCAACTCCTTGCCCCTGCAAGACAAATATATATATATGTCAATGAAAAAATAATTAATTGTACTATTTGGGTGCAAAAATAATGTCATCAATTGCTTTTTGTCTCACCCTATTTGAATAAATTAAATTGAAAATTGCATTTGAGAGCTTTCTTCTTTTGGTGATCGTGTTGGGCATCTATGATTTTACAAAAATTATTTCACATTATTTTCAAAGTATGTCAAAGTTCAATCTTCCCTGTGAGACTTCAAATTTATAATAAATATTTGTAGAGAATCCTACATAGGATTATTAGAGAACAAAACAACTACAGTTTGTATTCTTAGAGATGGAATAAACCCAGGCCAACTTCATATCCTAGACTAATTGGATTATTAGTGTATAGTACGAGGTCCATAGTATTGACTCACTCATTCTGTATAAACAATACAACATCTTTCTCAAAAAAAAGTATGATATCAACTATTCACAACATTTATCATTGCCTCATTTACTTTAAAATTAATGTCATCAATCGCTTTTTGTCTCACCCTAATCAAGACAATACCGTAGTCATAGAGGGCGATCTTGTTCTTTGGATGCGTCTGAGCCGTCTCGGCGTAAAATGTCACCGCTTCTTCTATGTTTCTCTTGAGACCATGGCTTCCCCAGAATAGTTTTTGTGCAATGCTTGACTGTAGCATCATTAATATATTCAAATTCAGTCAAATTTATTCAAAATTTATTCAATTCAAATAAAGTTCATGTTTTTTAAAAGTTTTATCATCTAATGATTGTATGGATTTCATTTGTAATGATAGAGGAAAGCAATCGAACATCTAATTTTTCTAGTTACAGTAAATGAAGGAAACAGCTATGATGCACCCTCTATTTCACCAATGACTACAGGTATTTGAGTGCAGGGAATACTCACCTTATACAGTTCACTCCCATTATAACAATGTGCTAGGTCCAAGCTAATTACTTAGGCACATGTTTACATGTTTGAAATTATGACCAAATCTTGTTATAACAAAGTCTTGTTGGATCCACGTTGACAATAACAGAAGTGGACTGTACATGGTTGATGATGAAAACATACATAGAGGTAGAAGGGTGTTAGCTCATAGAGTTAAAGCCCTTCTACCTCTCAGTGGATGATTGATTCATGAGAGAGGTCAAGGCATGGCACAGTCTTGGTGATATGAGATAAGGAAAATTGGAAAATATTATCTTCGGTTTTCAATGAGAATTTTTTTTTTAAAGTGTACATATTATCTGGATTTTCTTTTTCACAAAACTACATCTGCATTGTGAAAAGTCCGTATTCAACAGAACTAGTGTATGGAAGGAAAACTCACATTACAAAATTCACAAGTTTTTACTGTGATTTGATGGTGTTATCATGGATATAATATGGAGAAGGAGGTTAGGAGAGTTTGACTTTGGCATTACCACCTCCATAGTTGTTTTTAGTTTGAATATCACTAATAATCTGGTCATATACCATCTTCATGTATCAAGAAAACTTGGGAAAAGTTGGAATGTTTTTAATGTGATAATGTTCACATGGATAGTCTCACCAAAACTGTGCCTGACCTTTGCCCTCCGACCTCCACCGAGGGATATTGATACCCACCCTGAGGTTTAGCACAGCATAGTCATACTGGGCAATGGGGTCGGCAGGGTTTTGTTCTGCATTGATGCGATAAAGCTCAGCGGCTGCTGCCATGTCCCTCTGTACCCCAGCAGTACCATGGTAATACATGCGAGCTAGGTTGATCTATAGGTATGGGATGAATATGAGAGACAGCGCATGAGTAGAGGGGGGTGTAACAGGAAAAAAGAGGACAAAACAAGAAGATGAAAGATTAAGGTGGAGGAAAAGGAAAGAGGGAAGAGATGGAGAGGAGAGAAAAACAGAAAAATAAATTGGGGGGGGGGAGAAATGATGAGGGAAAGGGGGTAAGGCAAATAAGGCAAGAGATGAGATTAAGAAAGGTAGAAAATATAGAGATGGGTAGAGGAGTGACAGATTGAAGGAGAACGGGAGAGAGGCAAGACATATAGAGTGGTAGAAAGAGAGTGGAAGGAAGAAGGAGAAGAGAGATTGAGGAGAAACAAAGAGAGTGAATGGGATAGGCAAAAACAAAAATAAAAAAACAAAGAAAGAAATCACATTCATGTGTCACAGAAAGCCATAAAAATAGTAAAAATAAGAAAAAAGACAGCAGAAAGATAGTGAAAAAGAAATGAAGAGGGAGGTAAAATGGGGAAATACGAAAGTACAAATGAATTTCGATGTGGATGAATTTCATGCACTAATGATCATGATGAAGACTATCTAATTTATGTTTGAAGATATTTTTTTGTCTATATTTCCTTCTCTGTTTAGGAAAAGAAATTTCAGGGTAGCACATGCACCATTTCTCTTTTCTAGATCTCCTTTTAAAATGTCAAAATGATTCATTGCAATGGAAACTGACATCCCAGGCATGTTTCTACAATATTTCTGTTTCTATTGAAATGAATTCATAATGACAAACATTTTATATGTATGTACTTCTAATATATGGCAAATACTAAACTGAGCACAAAAGGATATCGCGATTTTAAAATCTAAGTGAATATATATCATAATCAAATGTATAAAACACCAAAGATGAGATATTAGAACAGAATCAATAAATTTGTACTGTAAAAAGAGAGAATACAAAGCAACTTGAAAGTTTACTGAACACAAATATATATACATCATACATTTTTTTAAACGGCATCATTTATATTTGAGCACAATAATATGTCATAATAATGTACAATTACAATTGTTCATTATAATACATACTGTATATAGATTTTGTGTTGTAAAATAATGAACATGCATACCCTATATTTACAGTTAAGTTTCTATTATCAAAATGATGATGAAAAACTGTTAACCGTGTATCTTGATTTAAGAAATCTACAAAATATTTTTGCCATGTTGACAAGTCAAATGGACTAGTAAAGACTGGTGATCCTACCTGTGCGTCTGCGACACCTTGTTTAGCTTGATGTTTGAGCCATTTAAAGTAGTCTCCCGTCTCACCAGTCTGTGTTTGGAGCTGATGTTCATCAGTTAGTCTCACTGCTTCAAACGAGATCTGATCGGGATAAAAAGGATCCTTCCAAATAAATTACATTCTTTAAAAATATCAGTGGAGGATCAAGGTGAAGGCGCAGGGGACGCATGAGTCCTCCATAATTTGAAAACCACTCATTCACTACATTTTAAAATCAGAAAATTTCGGCGGCTCACCCCCTTATCGGGCTTGGTGCCCCTATTTTCAAATCCTGGATCCGCCACTAAAAAAGATACACATGGCATTGTAGTGAGTATTGCTGATGGGTTATGATGTGATGCAAACTATATCAAAGCAAAAGGGATTAATTATAATAAATAAGAAGTTTCCATTTGGAAACGGGAACTACCTAAACCTAAACATGGGAACAATTAAAATGAACCAAAGGCATCACATTCTTAAAATCATGGGTTCATTAATTGCTTAACACATGGTCAAACTAATGACCAAACAGCATGAAATTCTAAACTCATCATTCAGCTCTTGGACATCATGATTTATAGTTTTAATATTTCATCACATTCATATGATGAACTAGCACGACTTCCTGTACTCACATCACTGGCTGTATGTTTGGTTCTGTCCAAAACGGTCTCGTAAGCAACATGGTAGTAGTAGTCTGCAGGGAGAAAAAGCAAGTGTATATATTTTTTTTTCTTTTTTTTTTTACATTTAATTGTATCATACTTTACATCAGGTTTGACTCGCACATTTATCAGGGTAGTTTTTCTTTTAAAAATTCATAAGTTTTGGTCACTAGAAATGTCAAGACCTTTGCCCCAACTATAATTGAACTGCTGTATTTTACATGATGTCTACCCTGGATATAACCCTGATCTAAAACCCAATAGAAACCAAAATCTTCACCTCATAAAGACTTGAGCAAATGTTAGACACTTGAATGAGATATTGAAGAACATTTGTTACAAAAGTTACTGTCAAAACAAAGGGACCTAAAGCTAATTGTCATATACGATCATTTTAAAGTCTGAATGAAAGTAACGGATACAAATCCTTTCTTCATTGAAGATTATTTTAGTCAAATTTTAATAGAATATTCACATAAGATGCCTTCATATAAACCTCAATCATCTTTTAGAAATCAAGTGAAAAATACACCATCATTAAGACAGTTAAAGTCCTGATATCAAATTTGAAATAGAGAAAACTTCCTTACTGAATGCATAGTCCATGTCGATAGGGATTTCATCAACTCCTTGGTGGTGTTTGCTAGCTAGGGCTATCATTCCAAGTCGACTTCCTCCTTGTGCTGCTACCAGCCAGTATATCAAAGCCTGTCGATTTGGTATAGGAAGAAAACTATTACAGTGGATCAGCAAAATGACATGCCAAATAAATAATTGAAAGCAGCAGGAATGAGTTCCATGTTATAAATTTGACTTTATCAAATGGTAAGCCTTTTATTGCTCTTCCAGAAAAATATGTTTCAATTGTATTTTCTGTTGAGAGTCAGAAGTGAATTAAATAAATCCAATAATGTTAACCATGTAGTAATTCCTGAAGAAAGAAGGTTATCTGTAAAGTCTATATCAACGTATTATCTGGCTCTTTGTAGATGATGCAAATGGTGCTTGCAATCTTCCTACAATGCAACCAAAGATGTTTAGAAATACATTTATCTGTCGACCTTTGAAAGTTAAAATTAAGAGTCTCTCAAAGTGGAAAATTAGGTATATTTTTCATTTTGAACTATGACCCATTCATCCAAAAGAGCAGTGGTAAGAATGTGTTTTATACCTTGCAATTTGTAAAACCACCCTAACATTAAAAAAAAAAAAAAAAAAAAACTTCCAAGGTACTCTCACACTTTCCCAATGGCAAATCAATTTATAGCTTTGACATTCAGGAATATTGAAGAAAAAAAAAAGAAAAAAGAAAGAAAAAAATAGACTGTGATAGGATATAAGGTTGGTAAAAATAAACACCCTTATAAGTTCCATGTCCCACCTTAGTAGCATTGGTCTGTACTCCCAATCCTGCATTGTATACTGTTGCTAGGAGACCAGTAGCATCCATGTTACCATAGCAACTAGCTTGCTTAAGCAGTCTTATCATCCTATGCATACCTCCTAGGCCCTCCGCATGCTAGGTAAAAAAACAGGAAAAAAAAGATATGTTGACTCTGAGATAGCATACTTTATCACTGGAGTGACAAGAGCTTTTATCTCAAATTTGTCTGATGGATAATCTTTTGAGTAGTTGTAATGATGAAAAAAAATCAAAATGTATAAACCATTCTTGATTATATATATATCTCAAGGACAGTAAACAAATATTGTATCAGCCAATATTTCCATGTACAGATATTTTCACAATTTTGGACTAGTTGGGGAAATTCGAAAGAGCAAAATTTGGGGATTTTGGTGATGATTTCATTACTATAAATAGCCTTGTATTGAAGTGGAAATTTTAGCGACGACTGACACGCATAATTCGCGAAAATAAAGTCCAGGCATGAGACAGAGAAATTTAGAAAAAAGAGGAAAATTGCTACCAGTGAGGGAGCGTAGCGACTGAACTTCCTGGGGGTAGGTTCGGGAGGGGGGTTCCCCCTCCCACAGAAAATTTTGCAATTTTAGGTATAAGAAATTCATGATTTCTTTGGCTGCAACTTCGTCAAATCAATCTCGTGTTCCAAGTCTACACATAGTGAGAGCGGAAAATATTTCCAGAATACACAATGAAAACACCGCCGAAAACATCTCCGCTATGTACATGGAGAAAAACAAAACAACACACAAAAAAAAAATGATTTTTTTTTTTTTTTTTTTTTATTTTTTTTTTTAGAATTTCAAAATCGGCGGAAATCGGCGGATCCGCGGAGAAAAATCATGCCTGAAAGTCACAGCGAAAATAACCACTTATACAGTATCACACACCACAAGAATTCAAAGGTCTGTGAGTCTGCTACAGAGAACAATATATCAAACACCCATTGAAATGGTATGCACCTGAGTAGAGATTGGTTCTTCTTCAGAACATGTCATCAGACTTGTTAGTCCATGTATAGACAGAAGATGATACCAAATACAAAAGTGCAAAAAGATGTTTATAACTATGACTGAAACACTACAACCAAACATAGTATACATGCTAAGAAAAACTGTTGTTTCCATATTACCAGCAGTGTTTTCCTTTTCTCTAATAAATGCAACTTACCAGTATTTTTAGAGCATGCTGATAAAGTTGGTGTCCCAGCCACTCATGTGTTGCAGCATAGCTGTTGTTGATCGCAGCACTGTGTTGCAGCAACCTCCAAAGTTTGTGTTGTCCCTTGGGTACAGGTTGTTGCCAAACATTGCACGATTGCATTATGTGTGGTGGCTTTTCAGCAGCCATAATCGCAAGGAATGGATTCATGTTTGGAGAAGTTCCTGGATGTTTTGAGAAAGTAGTTTAGAAAACTTTATATCATGAGGAGATAAAATCAAAATTGTCCAAAGGGTAGTTAATGCAACATGACTTTAAGACATACTTTTTTTTTTTTTTTTTTACGTGACCTAAACACACACAAAAAAGTAGGGCAGTGAAATGTGCAAAAAAAAGAAAGAAAAAAAGACCACTCAAAAGAGACAAGAAATTTGGTCTTTAGGGCCAGGTGATCCTTGTAGACAGACTATTTTTTAAAGATTAAAAGATAGAAAAATGAATACAAAACATATGATATTTTACAGTTAACTATTCAGCAGGATTGGATATCTCAACTTACTGTTTTTATGCACATATTGTTGTTTGAGTTTGTAGTTTGAAAAGACTGTTTCCATGGATGTATGAAGACGGTCACATTGCAGGTAATACTGTGAAATGGCACTGGTGTAATTCAGCTGGTCTATTGGAGTTGTGGCTACCTAATAAATATGCAAACACAATAATAATTACGACAATAATTAGCCTTGCTTATATAACACCTAATACTTCCTGATCATAAGTTTCTAAGCGCTATACAATTATTATACAGTTTAATTACCCTGGCTTTGGCAGTGCTGCTGTTAGGCGCACTGTGTTTGAAGGAATGAATATTACCAGTAATAGAAATTTCAATTATCTCATTATTGAATAATAGCAGTAAGCATCTCCAATTGGTGACCTTTTCGCATCTTTTAATAAACAATACACACACACACAGTATACACAATATTGTAATGGACAGGTGAATAGGTGTGGCTGCTATTAGGCCAATTCTCAAAACGAAATTGGCAGTAACCTGAAAATTTTCCCTCGCGAAATTGAAATGAAAGTCAGACTTTGGAAGCGTTTTTCTTGAGAGAATACTTTCAAGACCCCTCATCTTTTCTTCTTTTAAAGGATTTTATCTCAGAGAAAACTCACTCCCTAGTGCTGGGTTATATATCAAATAAAAACTTAGGAAATCAGGAAGCTGAATCAATAATTTTTAAAGGATCATGAAGTGTCCATTACATTACTGGCCTTTTTCTTTCGTGTTAGCCCCTACCTCCCCTTACCTACTATTGAATATGAGACAGGGTAATAAGAATGATACCATATTAGGGTCAAGAGCCTGATTCCTCTAGAGTTTAGTCTCCAGCATGTAGCCACTGAAAGACCTGACAGCACTGCTACCACCCAGATGATAAAAGACATTGGTCTCAAACCCCCTACAACGTAACATACCCCACCCAACCCAACCTTCTTCAACGGTAATACGAATGTTACCTTATTTGGGTCAAGAGCTCGATTCCTCCAGAGTTTAGCCTCTAGCATGTAGCCACTGAAAGACCCGACAGCACTGCTACCACCCAGATGATAAAAGGCATTTGTTTCATTATAGTGAACATCATTGACAAACACACTCCTACCAACAAGATGAGTGGTGGTTGGTGAGGACTGGGTATAGAACTGGACAGACCACTGTAAGATCGAGAAAATAAAGGTACAAACAATATCAATCATATTATTGATTTGAACCAAAATACACAGTAGGCCTACAAAACATATTTCATATGATAAAGGGAGTTAGGTGGAAAGAAGGTGATTGAAATTTGGGAGCGAGAGGGGATGAGAAAATGCAAAACAGTCAGATTAGAACAATGTAACATTTTTAGTACCGGTAAATGTGTAAGGTATGATACTGGTATCATAAATCAACCATTGCTATAGATACCTTTCTTCCATCCTGAACATAAACCATTTGCATCCATTCTTTGAGTGGTAGTTTGATCTGGTTGATCATACTCCTGTATGTCCCCTTGTCATCCTCTATCTGAATGAATACTTGGCCTGGTTATAAAAGATATGATGATTATGATGATGATGATGATGATCCAAAGTATAAAGTAAAAAATGTCAAAGGTAAAAAAAAGATGTAAATCTGGGATATAATAACCATGGTTTTATTTTTAAGATTTGTTTACAAAGCTCCCATCACTAAAAAGACATTTAATATCATACATTAGTTTATTCTCAAAACCCATTTTTAAATACAGTAAAATATTTCATCAAATGTTCAGCAATTGGTTTCTATTCTAAGTTCCTTTTGTTTACAAAGCATTTCTTTTACAAGTTTGGGTATATAAGTAGTGCATCACTACATGGAGGGGGTGAGGCTACATGTAACTATTATTTTGTGTTTCTCTGTTAATAAGTCAAAATCGGATGTTCTTTTCATCAAGCTCCAATTTCTTTACATGTAGGTTTCATTCTAGAGTCTAAATAGAATTCCTAATTTCAGATCCGATTTTCCAGCAAGAATTTTAATGAATCTATTTTTAATTCTCCATGACTTACCTTCGTTTTTGAGGAAGATAAGAGGAGTAACATATCTGTTGGTGTACTGTGTCTTGCGATGAATGAGACTACACATAGAACGTTTGCAGGGTTCAGTGATATAGATATATGCAGAAATCGTAAACCTGGGAGAAAAAAAAGCAGAAACAGGATTATTGAAGACTAAAGAGCAGTTAGTGTCAGAGGAAGACTGTAGATGAATATGGATATATGTGAATTCTCCAAATTCCTTATCCAAATGGATAAGTAGATAGTCCTCCTAATGAAAATGACTTTGTGAGAGTGGACACTGAAGTTACTCAATTTAGGATAGGGGCAGTTCCAAGGTAACGGAGTGACATTCAGAAGCAACATTTTAGCATTCAAACAAGTTTATCATCCATACTTTAATCTTTATGTACAAAGAAATGGTTCATGACAAAAGCTGATGGTACCCTCTTTTCAAACTGATAATTTTTTTTATAGTGATGCTCTTAATTAATGAGATATGAATATTCATAATCATGGTTACGGAGTGACGCAAAATGGACATGCATATTTGAGCAGAAAACATTTTGCTTGAACTCTGTGAAATTTAAATGGCTACCACAATTTTGAGATATTGATTGGATTCTATGTTATATAGGTATAATATGCCACCTTGCATAAAAAAAATTGGTTGAATATTTTGTTAATTATGACTTTAAACTCGAACTCATGTCAGGTTACGGAGTGACATCTGGTTTCCCGGTCTTTTTTGTGAGGAGAAATGCATTATAAAGAAATATTAATATCAAAGTTTGTTGGAGTAGTCCATGATAATCACATTAAGCCAAAAAAAATTGGCAAAAAGAGATTAGATATAAGAATAAGAGGCATTTAAAGCCCCATAGTCCCATATGTGCAAATTTGGGTTTGATCAATTATTAAGCGCAAGAATACTGAATCACAAATTTTTAAAACTTAAATGATTGGTTGTATTGTAAAGAACCCTTTGTGGTAATTTCAGATCCTAATTTGCATTTTCAAAGGCACAGCGCCACATTAAAATTACAGCTCCATGTCCTGTTTCGCTTGGAACTGCCCATATGGCAAAAGAACTTGGCAAGGCAAAGGGGCAGATCTAAGCTATTTGACTCTTCAAATGTAAAGATACTACCGAGAGTCTCTTTTTGTTTTTTTGTTGAATAATAACTAACATATGTAACAGCTTGCATCCTAAAAAGCATTCAGACTCTCCTACATTTCAAATACATGTAGGATCCACAAAATGTTTTAAATATTCTGTACGTCACAGAGTCAAATAGCTTGGACCTGCCCAAAGATGAAAAGACTGTACTCACTTTGGGTTATTTATATTGGCATCCATAAGTAGTTTTAGTCCTGGTTCTTGATAAGGTGGGACATCTCTGGAAAGACCATAGAAACCACTGTGGAAGGCTACAGGAAAGCTCATTAGGTCTATCACCTCTGTTGAAGCAAGAAAAAGAAGAAAAAAAAAAAATAAATAAATAAATAAATCAAATTTTCATTCTAATAAGGAGGGGGATCGATTCTCATGGATTAATGAAAACTTCTGAACTTGGCAGGTAGTTAGGGTGTATTGTAAATTCAATAACCCTGCCAAGTTTCATGCCTAGAAATTACACCATAAAATTTTGTAGGGTTGCTATATTATATCTTTGATCAACATTCACCTAGATACATATCTAGGTGAATTTTTCTATTTTGTTACTCCAATATCTACTACACTACTACAAATCGGACGCATCCGAGAATGAATCAACAATGGTACGCCAGGCTTCACGATCTGACATGAGAGTTGGTAGATCATGTAACAAACTACTTGTATCCCTACATATGTAATCAACAAAATTTAAAGGTCGCTGTCCTCTCGTTTTCTGAGGGAGGCGCAACAACAGTACATCAGAAATAACTTCCTTCTCACTACGGAAACAGTGACCAGCAAATCTCACACTACGTTTAATTACTGTGGTGGAGATAGGTGGAAGATCTCCATAAATTTCATCTTTTGTTTTGTGTTCTCTCCAACTAATATTTTGTACCCTCATTAAAAGTCGAGTATATGTGCCATCTAGTCTGTCTTTTAAGGACTACTTCTTCTTCTTCGATTTCTGTTGCACTCCAATATCAATTTGAAAGCAAAATGTTACTTGATGTTGAAAAGTTTCAAAATGTGGAAACAGATGTGCAAGACTTGAAATATGACATGGTGCATAAAGTATGAATCACAAAAGCTCTCTGCAACAGAAATCGTTGTAGCGAACATTGAGGGCGAAATGGGGGCCGGAACTCCGGGGGCCCCTACATTCTGAAATCTTGAAAAGGGGACCTGTACAAAACAAAACCAATTGGAGCTTAATAAATCTGACACGATTATATTTTTAGATGTGCACAATACTGGCAATAATCAACCAAGATAACTGAGACATTTTCAACTAACCCTTTTCTTTATTACACTGTTGAATTCCATTCCAAAGTCGGCTATATTTCAGCATGATGTCTGCCTCCCAAGTCAAACATCCAACACTGTGATGTCTCTTTCTTGGCCTGGAGTACATAGGCAGAACTTGAATGCTATACCTGGCCTTGGCTTCAGCCAAATCATAATACCCTCTTTTCCTAGACCTGAATAGGTCTGCGCTTAATATCCATACAGATAATTCAACCCTGTCAATGATTTCCACATTCCGATTTAAATAGTCTGGCTGGTAGACCATGCCTTCCGGTAGTTGCAACGTCTGGAATACCCTGCGGGAGTGTCTGGAGTGTTCGCTGCATTTCCAGTATTCTCTGATGGGGTTTAAGCGTTGGTTGTAGACAGTCCACACTTCAACTTCAATACCAGCTGTTTCACCAGGGAGACATTCGTACTCGATGAGGAGGACGTTGTGTGGTGGGTAGATGGAAGGAGTGGATTGTACTTGGATGAAACGGTTATAGCGTTTGTTGTTGGTTTCCATGACAACTGAAAGTGTCTCATACTTTGATTGGTGTTGGTGTTGGTAGTGGTGGTGGGGTGGGGTGAGTTGTTGCTGGGTAGTAGAGGGAGGCATCTGGCTGCGTAGGTGGTGATACGTTTCCTGTGAGGTCGCTCTGTGCATGCGTCGCCTCCCACCATCGACGGTAATGATCTAGAATGATACGCAGGAAAATGAAAATAAAGTTTAAAGAGATTAATTAATGAGGAAGAACACAGATAGGGAGAGATTGAAAATTCTTTATATCAGGCCTATATGAACTTGATGAGATCACAACAGGAAGACAAATTGGATTTATAGATATTTACTGCAATGTAGGTCAAAAGAAACTACTCTGAAGTCAATTTTTTTTATTACTGGTTTTAAGGGTAAGGTTATAAAAATATATCTGATGCATTTCCAAACTCTATATATGGAGGAATAAACAGCCATTTATGACTAAATCGTTTCAATGCTAAAAAAACTTCTCTAGGCGGATCCCCAGATCTGAAGTGGGCTGCCCCCCCCCCCCCCCTCAAGGAATCACAGTTTTGGTGCTGTTTGATTAATAAAAAAAAAAAAAAAAAAAAAAAACTTTCAAATGACCATGGTGGGTGCAGTAGGGGCAGGGGGAGGGGAAGAGAGGACAATTTTTTTCTCCAAATGGCTCATGTGACTTTTGAAATGACCCTCCTTAAATGTGTGCACTGTATACATAAGAATACAGTATGCCATGCAATATACAGTGTACATGTAGGCCTACACTACATTGTACAAAAACAAGGACCTACTGTATTTACATTTTGTGCAAATGTCATCCATTTTCTTGCTATGTAATTCTGCACTTGATGAAATGTGGAGTGCAAAATACTCATTGGAGTCTTTTTTTTTTCTAGTTGTAATATGACTCCCATGATGAGACTACATGTAAGTACTGTGGGAATTTGATTATTGCAAACACATGTTTAAACATGGTGCCAGCAAAGTACTTATTTAACGATCAATCTACTGTAGACTAGCAAAGTTTTTTTTCAGTCTCTTCTTCAAAATAAGGTGATACAAAACCAGTAGGCATAGAACCAAAGGCTATACAAATGTGCTATGTACAAGAACATCTCCCCATCAAAATTATACAATTTGTAATATGGAAAAGTAAGATTTCTAAATAGAGATGCAAGTTTATTGCTATGAAAAATTCCTGAAGGCCCAGGTTGGGGTTAATCGGTATCTATGAGGATCGATTAACACCTATATATCTTAGCTTTCTTGCTCAGTAGCCAACAAAATAAAACTTGTGATTTTTTTTTTTTTTTTTTTGAACACCAGCGCGATGTATTTAAAGGAGTGGGGTTTTTTTTGTTGCTGTTTTTTTTTTGGTGCTTTTTTTAAAATTATCATTTACATAAAGTCTGCATTGTAAGACTACTACAAGCACACCTGGCAGTGCTCTCACCAGCTGTGACCGTGATTTCATATTGAATTTGACAGACAGGTAAACAATCTGTGATTACCTTCTAATCACGCATGTGGAAGCCACTTCAAATATTAAGCTTTGTTTAATTGTCTGAACTTCATCAACAACTCTTAATGATTGATTAAATATTACAAGCTTGGACAGAAAATGGTGCAAGCCATCCTCTTTTCTGGCAATATTTACTTTGAGCTGTAATTCACTGTAAATTATTAATTCCATCAATAAAAGAACAAGAGGTTTTCCAGGGGTAACATTACATGTACGATATTGATGGTTCCAGGATTGAAGTTGACCCAACCATTCCAATGACATTCTAATAACACTCTCTCAACACTTTTGCACAATGGCATCCTGGTAAAAAAGTGAGATCCATCATTGGGTATTAAAATTGTATACATGTTAGTTAAAGCTGGTGCATAGTTTTGGGAGAAGGAAAAATTTAATTTGGATTCATAGTTTGATAATAACTATAATAAAGAAAATTATATTACTTGAAATCTTGTTTTAGTGTTTTTATTTTACAATAAAATGTGGAAAGTCGGGGACCCGACACCAACTCAGCGTTAACGTGGAAAACCAATGGGGATTCTCTTGTATGGGTGATACACACAGATCATTACGCACCGTTCATGCGGTAAGCTTCGGGAAGCGGGAATTGTGCAGCAAAGGTCTAAAACATCTGTTACATTATTCACATCAAATTAAACATTTTTACTGAAATTCACCGGAAATCATGAAAGGAAAATCTAAAGATCTCTCATCTTTTAGTGCAATGTGGACAACCTGAGACTATATTTGATCAGTTTTATGCCGATTCCTTTTTTGTTACCAAGACTATACACTAGCTTTAAGAGTTTGCATTATATGCTGAAATATCTCAAATTGATACATGGGTGGTCACCTCCTACATGTATACACCTTTGCCCAAACTCATGAATATATTCATAATTTATTCTCAAACAATCCAAATGAACATGTCTGCTTTGCCATAGTTCAGTACAACATGGTCAAAATATATTCAAATTAATCCCTTTTTAATGCTGCTAGTATATAATTACAGTTGGCATAGATTAAATTGGTTAAAAATGCCAGACTACAGGCTAGAAGTTTTTCACCTCCCACTCAAGGTATCAATATGTAGAGGGCAAGTCCAAGCTATTTTTCAACTTTGTCCCACGCGTTACTCACAAATAATTCACCATAACGTAAGTATGAAACAATTTACGTCAATTCTTTTTGATGTTTTTGGTAAAGGTTCTGAACCTTTAACCATAACATGAAAAATTATTGAGATGAATCATTTCGAATTTAAGTTATGGTAAATTATATGTCGGTAACGCGTGGGACAAAGTTGCAAAATAGCTTGGACTTGCCCTAGAACAAAATTTTCAAGGCTGGGAAACTAAAAATTTCTACCTCAATTAAAATCAGAGTTTTGGGTTTTTGGTGCCACATTAGGTAGCCTAGGCTGTGAACAACATTGAATAGATCAGCATCTCTCTCTCTTTTCATGGCTAGAAATTTACTGAACAGATTGGCCATTTTTATTTCCATAATCTGGAGAAACAAGCATCATAACAAAAAATCATCAATGCAGCACCAAAATATTAATGAAAACAATAATGAAAAAATAGGAGGCCTTTTTATTAGACATTTTTATTTCAAAATTGCCACGATGATTTTACGTTCTGAGATTTAAGATTATCTACTAAAAATTATGAATTACATTTATGGCATTTGTGGTTCCGATTTTTATATGGTGAAAATAAAAACTCTAGAATACTTGCTACCACTGAATGCTCAAATTCAAGTCACATCTGATGTTTTGTATTCTTTATTTGTAACTCTACAGATATTTTTCTTCGCCATCATCAATCTTCTTTTCTTCCAGGCAGTAGTCTTCTTGATACTCTGGTCATTCATTGGACATGATGTACAGGCCTACACTACAGATGTTCATACATAATGAATTAATGTAACTGTTGTACAAGTATTAGATTAAACAATCATTACGAACTGAGCAATTCAGCTCAACCCTATTTTCACTCAGTAATGGTACAGCATCTCATTCTCATTCATACTAAATCTAGAGTAGAGAGCAGACCCCCCTAAAATTAGTAAAAATAAAAGCAAATTCATTCACATTCAATAGACCTACACTGTATATTTAGTTCCATTAAGATCTATTTATATTTTAAATACAGACTGTAAATTATTAACTCTAGCAACAAGTGAATAGAGAAGATTCGAAGTGACACGATCAAGTCCAATCATGAATGACATTCACTGTGCAGTGCAGTGAGTGTCAGAGTCAATGTCGCTACAATAATATTATCGAGACGAACTCTTCCCGGCAAAAAGAGTGAAGACGTTTAATAACATTCGAGAGTGAGCTTAACTGTCAATGGTAATGTCTACCCCTCATGGCCAAATTAGTCAGAAAATTCATACCTTTGAATCAATCATCTCTGCTGACCAAATGATGACGGTGAAAGCCAGCAAAGTTGAGCCAAACTTACGACCTCCTTGAAGTTGCTTCGCCATCTTTCCTGCCGTTTAGTACTGTGCATACGTGCCGTATGCGCTTTATTTCCATTATGTGGAGCAATGCAGCTTGAGCTAGCTTGCGCTAATTGGAGAGCTGTGAGAGTGTATGGGGAGCGCGAGCGGAGTCGAGGATCGGCTGAGGGGCACGGTATGACACGAGGCAATAGGTTGCTATACTCTGAATGTAATTCAGTTGAAAATGCAATCCAAACGTGGACAACATCTTTCATGTTGTCCATGTATTGTATTTATATCACATTATTGTTATAAATACAATATAATACTTTGAATAGATTAAAACTTTGTTCAAAGTTGGTTTGCTCGCTACATGCCACGCCCATTTTTGGCTCCTAGATCCTCCAGCTGATGCTCCATATAGGGCGTGGCCTCTAATAGGGCGTTGGTGAGCTACATGTGTCACTATATGCTTGAAATGGAAAGGTCCCTCCCGGTCCCAAATAGAACCACCACCACCCCACCCCCCCCCCCACATTAAAAAGGGTACACTTCGGATTACTATGTGATCGAGGGGAGGGCCTGTAGGGAGAAACCGAGCTGCCTTCTCAATCCTGAGAAATGAAAATTGACCCGCCGTTCAATAGCCCATCTACAATAATGAAATGAAATTATAGTAATAGGCCAAAAGAGAGAAAAATATTTTATTTCGACTGGAGAGAAACTCAGGGGTTGGGGAGATAGGCGCATAGGCCTAGTCCTATGTCCTGAAATTCATGAATTCATTTAAATAATCAAAACGTCGATCAGGACATTGGCATTATAGTAAACCTCAATTATGGGACTAAGGAAATGTAAAATAAAAGTGGGAACTTAGCAATTACTTTTATGAAATCGATCGGGTACAGATGTATTTGGACAGATTTTGATTTTTTTTCCCCCCCCTTAAAAGTCTTTTGTTGATAATTTAAGGACCTGTCATGATCCTGATTATAAAGATTGTAAGGACCTGTCATGATCCTGATTATAAAGATTGTAAATGTGATTTGTATAATATTATTTGGAGAATGAAGCGGGGAATATAATCACTTAATAATAATAATAATAATAATATATTTAAAAACTAAAAACTAAAAAAGAAAAGAAAAAAAAAAGAAACCTTGGAGAGTTGGGGAACACACGAAAGAGAGAGAGAGAGAGAGAGAGAGAGAGAGAAAGAGAGAGATCGGTGGAGGGGGGGGGGGCAAATGGGCTGTTCCAAAAAAAAAAAAAGGGGGAGGAAAAAAGGAGATGGAATTCCAGGGGAGCTCAAAATAATGACAATGACAGGTAGGATTTTTTTTTTTTACAATGTTTGTATCCATAATCGATAAAGAGTAATAATTTCATTGGGCTTCATAATATACTCCACAATATTTTCTAATCAATTTATTTATTATGTTCTTTCCAAAAAGTGCACCCAGTATGTCAGTATTATCTTAATTTTTCTATCAAACGCAATACAAATATTTTGAAAAAAAAACAAAAAAAACATGAACTTACCCAAATTCTGCCCTCCCCCATTTTTTTTTTTTTTTTTACATCCTTCAGCTCAATTTTTTTAAACACAAAATTGGAAGTTTTTAGTATGGTCTATATCCACTTGGTCTAAAAAGCAGCAGTTGGTACAATTCTCTGATTGTCTAATGCTACATGGGTTGAATCCATTTGGTCTACCAACAATTTAGTCTAATTATCAATTTGTCTATTTCCCCAATAAATATTTGGTCCATTATCAGTTTGTTACAGGAATGGACTAAGTGATGTTAGACCAACTGGACATCAGACAATAATGGGAATTTGACAAAATGGTAAAAAGGTGAAGTGACAATTAGACCAAAAGGTAATTAGACAAACTGGTCATAGAAGAAATGGAATTAGACCATGTAAGATGAGGCCAAGTGGTAATTACCCTACATGTATAATCAATTGTATATTCAGGAAATCATTTATATACAATCCACACCCATTATAATCAGCATGCCTACAAAATTTTGTTAAATAAAGCAATACTATCAGTTATATTTCATGCAAACCTATGTGATCACTGTTATTCAGGTGAGGTGATAGTCTTGGTCCCAAGCACTTTGTTATAATGGGAGTAGACTGTAATATTAGGAAAATCTGGAATAGTCCACGGGGCCGATAGTCCGCAGTGCCTATAGACATCTAAACCTTGGTGTAGGGTCATAGGGACCCAATGTCCTAGGGTTAGGGCATAGAGCAAAATGCGTTCCTAGGATATTGTGACCCCGTATTGGCCTTGCAGACTTTCAGCACTGCAGAATAACCGGAAAATCAACAGGAAAGAACTGCAAACCACACTTTAAAAATCTATGGCATCGGTTTTGAGTTTATTATTACATAACAGTTTCAGCCCTAACAGTCTACTACAAGTACATACACATAATACATGGTTCTACTTTTAGTGAAAAAGTACATCAGCCGTAACATTATTTACATAATACAAAAAATGTACATGACTTTGAGTCATACCTGAAATATGGACATCATCAAAAGCTGGTCAAAAATGGAATATAATACATTAATTTACATGGACTAAAAACATAAATGTTATTAAACAAGACAGTTATCACTAGACTAAACATAAAAAGCAACACATATCACAAATATTCATTATTGCTATGAAACTACATTTGCGCCATTTTCTAAAAAATTATGATGAAAATTCATGAATACATTCTGCACTTTTCTCTTTGAATTTACATTTACAACTCCTTTTCATATACATGATAGTTAGGCAGTTCTATTCACAATAAAATATACATACATTGTACCATACACTGTATATGGAATCAATTTCATTGTCTACAAGACAGTTTGGCCATGATTTCAATTTTTGCTAAAAAATTTACAAATCTAAATATACATGCACAAATTTCATGTTAAAAACATGATAGTTTTAAAAGTTGTTTCAGTGGGCAAGTAATATTTTCAGGAAAGGATACACTCTAGTACTGACTTATTAAAGTTTACCAAGAAATATGTTGATATTTGTAGCACAATATACAAACAAAATAAATCACTAAAATTTGGCCCCTTTTAATTAAAATCCATTACACTTATCAAAACTTTAAAGCTAGGGAGAATTTGAGCAAGAGTTGATAATACATGTACATGTATAAATTACCGGCTACTCGGCCACAGTCGATCTCTTGGAACCATAGAAATCCATTCTGTTTAGGGGAGAAATTTGACTCAGGAGATATAAATAATAGTAACACATGAACTTGCATAATCTAGACTTATAATAAGCTGCTTGTACAACGACAGGGCTATCAAGGTTCATATGGTTATTTGTGAACCTTTAGAATACAATTTTTTTGAATGCTTGGTCTTATGGATTGGTTAGTTTTGATCATTGAATACTGGGTAAATCAAATAAATAACTTAAAAATTCAGCCTCTTCCAACAATTTACCCTTATACATGTACTTGACTGTTATATAAAGAAAATATGGTTTTGATGCACATGCAGTGAAGCATCTGATATGTGTACATAACAGGAATGATATGTAAAATATAGAAATATTATGCTCTATAGATCCACCTTGTAATTGGTAATGAAGTAAAAATATTTTACATTATTATCCATTCAGAGGGTTTTTGGAGGCCAAATACAAGTGTTATTTTGTTGATGCACTTCATAAACTTGACCTACTTTACAAAGTTCGTTGAACTCGCCCAATATTGTGGCCTCGCTGCCCAATATCGAATATATTGGGCAGCAAGAGGGGAAATCCCCAAAATGCAGCGAGACGTTACAATTCATTTATCTTAATTCCTTTGTTACGTCACTATCACTTCAGCCCATTTGAGCTAGGGCTACGCGTCAAATGAATTGCGCGCACTTTATTTGTACGCGTTTTTAGCAATTTTATTTTATTTTATTTATTTTTTTTTGGGGGGGGGGCGGATTTTTGGGGGCAGTTTTTTTTTGTTTTGTTTTGTTTTTTTTTTAATTTTCAAAATAGAATTGTATTCCAGAACAAAAATTGTGTGGTGGGGGTTGAGAATCCTGAATGAATAAAAAAATGTGATTAAAAAAATGTGGGGGCCCTATTTGTAAAATCCTCTGTATAGATAATAATAAAAATATTAGATGTCCTATTTTCGGTCAATACAAGGATATATTGAACTCGCTTTTCAAAATATTGGACTCGTCTTCGACTCGTCCAATATTTGTGCAAAGCTCGTCCAATATTCCTTGTATCAACCTCAAGGCCATCCAATATTCTATAAATATTCTATTGTAAATATAGCATTTTATGCATTATACTGAATTATTAAAATTAATTAGGCTTTAAATTGATGATCAATTTGCAACAAACTCTACTTTGTTGTACACTTACAAAATAAAGTAATCATTCACAAATCAAATATTAAGTACATAATACTTGAATTAAATTTGATGATTTAAAACGATGTCAACTTTAGATTAAAAATCACGTTGCATTTATAGATTTTTGAAATTAGTCATTGATCATGATGCACTAATCATCGCTACTTGAATACATATCTATTTATAAAGGAAAACGATACAAATTAACATGGAGAATACATAAATCAATTTTAGCCCGTTGTTTGGGTTGATATGCAGGTGCGGATTCAAGATATACGAATTGAATACATTTCTCGGGCTCAATTGTCTGGGGACAAAAGCGGCTCTATTATGTTTACGCATGGGCCCCGATACTTTCATTATATGAAATCAGGCTGCGTCCGCTACTGGATATGAAACTAAATCAAATTATATACAGTCAACTCCCATTATAATGAGAACAGATACAAGATTTTGTTATCACAGGAAAATCTCCCAGTCCCAATTTTAAACCTGTCCACATATGCCAAAATGCCAATCTGTTGAGTATACCACAAGATTTTGTTCTATCACAGTAATTGGCTTGGTCCCGTAAACCTCATTGTAATGGGAGTAGACTGTACTGTCTGCTGGCAGTCAGAAGGGCAATAACTGCATATTTTCAGGACCTTCTGCATAAAATAATTTCTTTACATAAAACCTGACAGACCTCCAAGGTAAGTTCTTTGTACATGTTCTGAAAAGTCTATAGATCACAATCTTCTTATTAAGTACAGTGTTTTTGTTCAAGTTAAAAAGTAGACCTTGCCCAAGTCGAATCTGTTGGGACTGAAGAAAATGCTTCAACTTATGAAGGGTAAAAAAAAAATCAAATACAAAGTAAAGATGACTTGTAAAAATTTTTTGATTTAAGGGATCACTCAACTCACATAAATGTGAGTTGGACTCAAGCAAGGTTGAATGTTATTCAACTGCATAGCCAAGTCCACATGTTTATGGAACACAAATGTGTGAATTATTTTCCTTTAGATACAGAAGTATGTCAAGTTATAGAAACAATCAACATGTGACTTACTTCATAGTTAATAGGCTTCCATGAATACAGACATGCAAGTTTTGATAAGTGCTGAATACGAATGGCAGTATTGGAAGAATCGAGGCTTCATAAAAACTATAAATTTACACAACACTTTTGAGTGGTTTGATTTTAACAACCACCCCTCAGGCTCATACATGATTCCTAAGGAAAGCAAAAATTAGCTCTGTAAGCTGACAAGAATCTTCAACTTAAAATTGAATGTCACTTGAAAGTGAAATTAAAATTCACATTATAATACAAATTTGAGTTAATTTACAAGTATTCACAATAATACTAAAAAATCAAATGTTTCCCTGTCAAAATTCATTAAAATTAAATATTGGATAAAAAAAACAACAACTGGAAATAGGAAAATCAAATGATAAATTCATACATGTTCGTCTGAGTTGTTAACATCTATCATACATAACAGTATTACTGACAACACCGTTTTAGAAGGAGGGTTCCCTTGAATTGGCAGGGCTACACATATTGTACATGCATTTGATATTTATATATACATAATTGTTATCTGGTGGATTGATTAAGCATCTATGCAGCCTCTGGGAAAATATTTCTTTGCCGCACTATCCTTTAATTCTTGATGTTACAGGGTAGACATGTGAGTGAGCATAGCTGCAATGGCCTGGTTTGTAGAGTCCTGTACCTGGTACTGCTGATCTCCATACATACCTCTATCCTGCATCATTGGGTCTGAAAGGAAGTGATGGTGGGACTGACCAAGACCTGGACCCACAGGTGCTTGGACCTGTCCTGGAAGAGAAACCTGGCCTTGGTGAGGAGGAAGAGACATTGGTGCTTGGTTTGGTAACGATGATGCTCGATGTGGGGCGGACGCCATGTTTGGAAGTGACATGGGGATTTGATTGGGGTGTGACGGTTGCATGGGGTTAGGAATCGATGACATTCCATGTGACATTCGCATTTGCATTGGGGAATGATTAGACATAGGCATTGGCCTGCCTTGATGCGTGTGAGACATTGGGATATGATTTGAAAGGGACATTTGGTTTGAGTGAGACATGGAGGTCTGATTTGGATGAGATGGTCTAGCTTGATGTAGGTGTGGCATGGTAACTTGATTTGGCAGTGATGACATTGGAACCCTATTAGTATGGGACATTCGGACATGTCCTTGACTTTGACCAGTAGCATGGACTTGATTTGGCATGGAGGATGGCATTTGACCTTGCATGGGGATATGGGAGTGGTGTGGAATAGAACGTTGGACAGGGGTAGGTAGGGAGACCTGGACTTGAGGTGAAAGGGAGGACTGGCCTGGTAGGGAGGACTGGCCTGGTAGGGAGGACTGGCCTGGTAAGGGAGTCTGGTTTTGGTGGGTGGGCTGTTGAATTTGGCTTGGAATTGAGTGTTGACCAGACACAGAAGCAGACATTGGGTTTGCATGGGGACTATTAGAGTCTCCACTACCCATATCCATCATCATCTTGTTTGGCTTCCAGCTATGATCTGAAATCAGCTCTTGGACTTGACTTGGTACCATACCGGAACTCTGAGTGTTGTTGCTTGTATCACTTTCTGATCCATGCACCTGAGTGGTATGGTTTTTAAGATCTGTCTTGTTCTTGAATCCTTCAAAGCACTCTTCACACTTGAACGGCTTTGTGTGAACATTCATGTGCCTCTTCAAGAAGAGAGCTTGGGAAAACCCCTTGTTACATTCTTGGCACTTGTAAGGGGCATCCCCAAGATGACTGCAAGCATGAGCCTTCAGACCAGATGACCACGTGAATGATTTACCGCACTTCTCACACATGTACGACTGTGCATTCGATGAATGCAACTGTGTCTCATGAACCTTGCGATGTTTTTCTGTCTTGAACGTCTTGCTGCAGAAGTTACAAGGAAAGAGCCTATTGTTGGTGTGTTTTGCCTGATGCATCTTGAGCTCTGTCCTCCGAATAAATTTCTTACCGCAAATATCGCACTCGTGAGGGCGCTCTCCGGAATGAATACACATGTGCTGGACATAAGTAGAGCGTTGTGTAAATGACTGCTTGCATATGTCACAGTTGTAAGGCTTTTCACCGCTGTGTGTCCGCATGTGAGCTCTCAGGGTTTCAGCATGTTTCAGCTTCTTGTCGCAAATAGGGCAGGTGAACTTTGGCTCTTGATGCACCAGGATATGTCGATCTAGAGATTTCTGGCTCATGAGTAGTTTCCCACACAGATCACATGAGTATTTCTTCTTTCCCTTGATTGACTCATCACATTCCTCTGGATGTGCTTCCTCCATGTGAGCCTCAAGGTTTGCTCCTCGCAGGAAAGCTCTATCACATATCTTGCAGTTAATTTTATCAGTTCTTGGCTTGGTTACTGGTTTATTCGGGGGCCTTCGTCGTGGATAGTCACCTCTTTTGTGGATCAGCTCGTGCCGCTCCAGAGTGTCTTTCCGGCGGAATGCAAAGCCACACTTCTTGCAGACGAATCGTCGTTTGACTAGATCTTGGTTGTAGGAAGGAAGAGATTCCATTGGATGTTCCCTCCTCATATGGTGGAAGATGGAATAAAAGGAATTAAAAGGCTTGGAGCAGATGTGACAAGTGTGCTTTTCTTTCTCCTTCTGTGCATCATTCTCGCTCATCTCATCACTTTCATCCTCCATTTCTTCAGCTGACATATCTAAGTCCCCAGTGTTGATCTCATGGAACTCCATGTGCTTGTTGAAAGTGCTCCGCGACAGACACTGCACCTTGCATATCTTGCAGAACAGGTAGCCCTTGTGCTCCCGCATGTGAAATGCAAGATGCGAGTATTCCCTAAAGCCACGAGAGCAGAAAGGACATCGCACCAATAGGAGGTCGTGCTTTTGCTTGCAGTGCCAGCCAAGGTCTCGCATGGACGAGAACTCACCATCGCAGAACGTGCATGGAAATGAGGTATATGCGTGCATGTGTGTGATGATGTGTTGGAGGATGCCAAATGTTTCTCCACAGAGGACACAGTCAATACCCTCTCCGTCCTCAAGTTCAACATCCACCTTGCAACCTTTCCCTTCATCGTTGTTATGAGTGAAGTTTGAACCTTCTGAGTTCATCAGGTACTGCTGATTGACTGGTTCCTTCGGCGGATCCTCACTTTTTACCTTTTTGCTTGGTAAATATGCCATCTTGCACGCAGAACACTTGTGCATTTCTTTCCCACAATGTTTGATGTTATGGGCTTCTAGATTCTTCAGACCGACGAAGCTCTTCAAGCAGTAAGTGCACTCTGGAAGGTCACCTGTACATCCTTCTCGGTCTGCTTCCACCTCACCATCGCTCAATGCAGCAAATTCTTTTTTAGCCTTCTTCAAGTCTACCTCAGGGAATGGTGACAACGAATCAGCCCCGGTCAATGCACTTTTAAGGAGCTCGCTACTTTCAGAGTTTAAATCGTTATCATAGCTGTGTAGATGGTCTGGGTATTCAGGTTCTGTTGATTTTCGTCTAAGGCCAGTACTTGAACTTGAACCTTGATTGCTCATGTCAAGGTCTTGCTCAAGACCAAGACTGCCACCTGCAGGTAAATAATAGAAAATAAAGAAATGTTAGCAACTTTGGCCTTGAAAGTCATGAGTTATAAAAGGGAAACATAAATAGAAGAGTGTTTGCCAAAATGGGCAACAATTTGCAACCCCCCCCCCCAAACAAATCAAAGACCCATTTGTACAAATAATTCACCAGTCCATTGTGTTACACCTGCCTTTTTCGTACAATAACCCAAGGCCACATAATTCAGAAAATGATAAGAACAAAATGAACCCCATTTAAAATTGTACAATATTAAATGGTCAACTGTTTATTTCAATATTGGAGAAATTCCCCCCAAACAAATTTCCACTTGATTTATGCGAAATGATGCACCAATGAATTTTGCAAGTAATATGTTCAAATATTGAATTACCTCCAGAGGACATATTCTCCATGTAACCATGTTTGGCCTGCGCATGGCATCTGAGTTGTGTAGTGTGTGTGAAGCAGGCCCCGCAGAGTGTACACAGGTAGGGCTTGTCATGAATAACCTTGAGTGTTTGTTGCCCTTCAGACGCACCGAATACTGCCACCAGTCGACCATTGTGAGAGAGTTGGAGCTTACGGGCAAGAGCTGTAAACGACAAACCGGCTGATTCGTTGACTAACAGCCTAGCCTATGGTACAAAGGAATGGAAATGGTAAACCATCAAAGTAAACAATAACCTAACTGGTTCAGCTCCAGAAAAAAAAAAGGACAAAGCAAAAACAACAAATGTAAAGAGGGACCAGAATCTTTAACACGTAAATAATGTTCATATTACAATGTATGTTAATGGATTGGGGGACTTTAAAACTAGAAAACGTTATTTTAATTATATGCTTAAACAGAACAAAGACATTATCGTTTTACAGGAAACTCATTCTATGAAAAGGAGGAACCATTATGGAGAAAGGACGATGTGTGGATTCATAAAAAATTGGAAAGGACCACATAAACCATTATCAAATCACATAATCATTTCGTTCAAGAGATACATTTATATTCAGAGATGCAAAACTTCATCGGTCACTTTAGTTGGTCTTGTAGGATTTATTTCCAATATCAGACGTATTGAATTGGTTATTGCTAAACAAAAGCAAAAAAGAAAATACACATTAAAGAAACTGGTCCCCTGTTGAGAATATATTGTAATCGTTATAACTAATATTTAAGCAAAACCACCAATTATCTTATGTTGTTTATTTTTGTATCAGGTTCGTTATTTGTTTGATTGAAATGATTTGCTTTTGATTATTGTGCTTTCAATGTAACACAATCATTTGATTTTTGTATGATTATTGTTTTTTTTATGTTTTAAATTTATGAAAATCAATAAAAACTTGAAAAGATTTAAAAAAAATTCATATTAAGGATTAATTTTACCCGAGAAAACAATTGTAAGGCCTGTACATGTATTTTGATAGAGCGCATGTAGGTCTACACATCTGATGTCAAATTTGTTTCATTCTGTGAGCATTTATTGTTAATCAATAGAAGTACTCAATGATTGCCTTCAGTACAGTAATTAATTTAGCTTTATTTAAGGTAGATTTACATGTAGGTCCTCCTGAAAACAGTAACAATACCTTCAGTCACAAATTGAAGTTAAGAGAAATTAGGAGGATTATAAATGATTCTGAATGAATCTGATTCTTCATCACTGTGAATTTTAAATTTGCAAAATTTAAATTCTTGTAAGCGAACCATGATTTTGTACCACAAACTTTCTTTTAATTCAAGTTCAACTGGATAAAAATTTCAACTATACATTTTCTGCTTCAGAGAAATTTGCAATCAAGGTTGCATGGGGTGTTTTCATAAGCGATAACATCAGTTTGTAAAACTGTAGCTTACTTGTCATAATCTCTCTTATCCCTAAATAAAACTTGCCCTAGCCTGAACCCAATCCTCAAGATTTAGGAGGAGGGTGTCAGATTATGAAAAGGAAGTATTGCAATTTAAATACAATTTTAACTAAATTGAAGACCGGAATATAAAAATAGCCCAAGTCCATTTTGGTCCAAATTGAGTTTAACATGGGAAAATGTTGCTAGTCCATCTTGTGTGTCTCTAGGCGGTGCTGCACCAGCTCGAGCTATTTCAAATAGCGTGCTATTTGTGATTCGATGAATTAGCTCGATCAGAGCAGATCCAACTTTGTGGTCAAATAGCATGGTAATTTGGAGAAAATCCAAGCCTTAGTCATCTTAGGATTTTTTTTTAAAAACTCGAGCTGGTTTGCGGTTTTAGCATGAAATAGCGTGCTATTTTGCGCGGTGCTGCACTAGCTCGAGCTAAATCCGAAATCGTGCACCTGTCCTTGTATACGCTATCAGTAGTTACCACTTGCGTAATACACATCGGGCTTGTTTGTTCAAGGTCATGTCAGGTCATAAATGCGACATTTTAAAATAGCTTGAGCTAGTGCAGGACCGGTTTCTTTTTAGGTTTTTTTCCTGATCCACGAATTAGCGTGTTATTTTTTAGCTCGAGCTAGTGCAGCAGCGCCTAATGATACTCTTAATTCCCACCTACAATGAAAGAGTGCCCCAAATGGATAAAATATCCTCTCTCATCAGTTGGACAAAAGATTATACTATCAGCCTTCTATGCATAAGAGCAACCCACGTCCATCAAACAAATTAATAAACCCCCAACAAGTAACCAGAATCTTAATTACAGGATCACAAATATACATTCACAATTATATTTATGACATTACCTCACTGCCATAGTCACAAATAATAATACATGTATTTGAGACATGTAACAAAAATATTTTGTTTTTCTTGATTAATTTAAACCGCCTACCATGGCATGGACTTGGGCTCTTCTTATCTACCTTGATGAAATATGACTTACCAAGAGATTTGATGGGGCCTCCTGCTCCATCTCATTTAGTAGAGATCAATTCATTGGATTTGATGGATGTTCATCTAATGATTTGGAAAACTGGATGGGGTAAAGAATGAAATATGGAAAGTCATAAATTAAGGGCCTACATACAATATGTTATCTATTTTATAATACAATGTCATTTTAATATTCTATGCTACAGCACAAGGCTTCATTGTCTTAAATTGTTTTTGTTTTTTGTTTTTATGTGTGATGTGGAATAGTCAGACGTACATTCATGAGACTGAACACGAAGATATTATCCCTCATATTTAAGACCTTGGTCAGACCTCAAGTCTCATTTGGAGTATCTAGTGGCACTCTAGATGGAAAGAGTACAAAGGAGAATGACAAAGATGGTAGCTGAAATCAGAGAACTTCTGTACAAGAGAGGCTAAGAGTTCCTGACTTGCAGGGACTTGCACTCGCTACACTACAAGAGAAGGAGAGGTGATGCCATAACAGTGTTCAAAATCCTCAAGGGTATGGTGAGACTGGACCCAAGTCAGGTCTTCACCTTATCTACATCACAACAACTAAACCGACCAGCCCCCGTCGCGAAGCTACGGGAACTGACGAACCAGTAGACATATTTGGTGAAGTTTTGAAAATATCTATACATGACCACAAATTTCGTGGTCAAAAATACCTTCTTTGAATTCATACTCACATTGAATAAAATCTTTGAAGTTTTTCCTCAAATTGGTGACATCTGCGAATGTTTCACATGAAGTAATCAACTAATAATGAAGAAAAATACAGGAAAATTGAGTCCATCAACGTATATTTCTCCGTGCGTGCGTTGTCTTCGTCACAGAGTTAAATACGTCTTCGCACAGTAAAATGACGTCATAGAAAATGGCAGCGATGGCACCAACACTATAAGAAGAGACAAGGCCAATGGAAAATTCATTTTGGTAAGTCAAGAAGCTCTTATATACTTCAGTATTTCAACGGCCGTATGTTGAAATATCATACCTGCCGTTGAATTACATTTGAACATTAGTATCATCATATTAACCAGTAAAATCACCTGATCGCTCATCATCGCTGATTATTTCGCTGTAAATGGAGGTGGTGGAAGTACAGCCCCGTCGCCTTCGGCAACGGGGCTGTGTATAGTTACACAACAACTAGAGGTCATTCCTTAGAAATCTTCAAAGAGAGATCAGAAAGTTATTCTTCAGTGTGGTGGATGACTGGAACAGACTTCCTCAAGCAATAATCGACTTGACTTTTATCAATGCCTTTAAAATTCAATTGGACGCACACTGAAAGTCTGAGGAATTCAGGGATTCAACCTCTCATACATGTGCAATATTAAAGTATAGATAGACTAGATAGAGGATCACAGGATCTAGATCTACCTCTCCTCATATCCAGATGATGATAATGATGATCTAATTTTTCTTCATTTGGCTAGTTTGAAACCAATCTAACTTAATTTCTATACTACTATTATTATGCCATAATTTAGTTAGATAACAGTTAGATCAACAATGAGGAAACGGCGGATGCAGATTTTGATACAGAAGCCAAAAAAAAAAAAATAAATAAAAGTTTTTGAGACCGATCGATGCTGAGAATTGTGAAAATCATAATTTCATAAAATCTTAATGCTTACATCAGGATGACCATTAAAAGATTTTTTACAAATTTTATAAAATATATAATTTCCTCAAAAAATCCAATAAATGTGCTTTTGTTGAAGACGTTGAAACAAAAGCCAGGGTTCCCAGCATTTCAAGAAAACAAAATTCCCTGATTTTCCCTAATAATTATTATTTAAACCCATTTCCAGTTTCCGCATGTTTTGCTAAATTAAAAAAAACAACACCAAAGCCAGTCATTCAATACATGTTGTTGTTTTGAAATGCAACAAAATACAACTGAGTCTGACTGACTACCGTATTTTCAATTTTTTTGCCAATCAAAATTCCCTCATTTTTCCCACGCTACCAGTACCACTGTACCAGCATCACTTCTTCTTCTGCTGGATACTCGCAATTTCCGGTCAGGAATCAAACGAAGAGGGACTATGGCGAGATTCTAGTGTGAAGACTAAATGCGTCCAGAAACGGTTTTTCACAATTGGCAAAAACAAAAAAAATCGGGAGTGCTTTTTATTTTTTACTTTCATGACGGTGAAATCTTCTTCTTCTTCTTGGTTATTTTTCCCCCGGTTTGCGAGGATCAGCGGCTTCACGCAGGTTGGCTGTCAAGCTGTGAGAGTTTGTTTAGGCGAATGAAAACGCATTCTCTGATAAAAGGCCTATAAAACTACATAGGAGGGCTTCAATTGCAAAAAGAAGAAAAACCTTGGGGAAAAACCAATGGACCGAGATGAAAAAAACCTGCCACCCATAGTCGATAGTCCCACTTTAAAGGTCAATACGAATTAGGTCAATACTTTGTATTGGCGTAGTATCATCATATGAATAATTTTTCCCTGATTTTTGAGGCATTTTTAATTAGATCTAAGTTAGGTCTAACAAGTTAAATTCCCTGACTTTTCCCGACAGACTGCAAAAAAGTAGATCTAAAATGATTTTCCCCGATTTCCCTGAGTGATGGGCTGAAAACACTGAAAGATATATTTTAAAAGCAATAAAATAAATGTCATTCACAACAATGATCCTCAATCGTATTGTAAAAGAGTGCCCTTTCTTTTCTCACTCATCAATCATTCATTTTCAATTTCTCTCAACTTTAACTTCAATCATTCAACTTCAAGACTCAAGATCGCAGAGTCAAGATGCATCATCATTCATGATGGCCACAAAAAAAAAAAAAAAAAAAAA
>CALNVZ010000174.1:4146693-4203910 GCA_940671915.1 Paracentrotus lividus
AAACCACTGCTCATCCATGCATGAATTATTCCAAGACTTTTTATTTTTTTAAATTTTGTTACCTAGAATCATATATTTTTAATTTGGCAGCCATTTCAAAAGTGTATAGTTATTTTGGGACGCACTGTATAAAAGCCATGATATTGGACTTTATGACAATAAGTCCAATTAGACCAAATGATAGTAGAGCAAGTGGATATAAATCCAATAGAAATGGTTGACAGCGCTTTAGGGACCTCAAAATATTAATATAAAAGCTTTCTCCATCATTGGAGAAATCAGTTCACTGAAACATTTACCAAAATGTCAGTTTTTTGCATTCCCACTCATCATCTGAAATTTCCCTCAATCCATTTCTCCTTTTTCTTCTATGCTTTAACTTTTCTTTCTTTCCATCATACATTCTCTACACAAACATACAATTAACCTTATCCAAGTGGAATTTATATTTATTAGTCACAATATCACCTAAGTCAAAGGTCTTTTCAGGTCTTCTTTTCTTTGTTTTTAACCTTTCATAGTCTTTTTTTTTTCAAAGCTATTTCTTCAGTACAAAACAGATTTGACAAGATTGACTGTATATCTTATTTTCAACTCTCACTTAATTCGTTTTCTCTTTTCTCCATTTTACTTTCAATATCATCTTTTTCTCATGCCTTTTCCCTTTCAGTTCTCACAATCTAAAGCTATGCCAAGAGGAGATTGAACCATTACACAGGGAAAATTTGTTTGTGTCTTTGATCTTTCTTCAGTAGGCTACACTCCAGGGCCCGTATTCCATAAACGATACTTACGCAGTTTGTCTGAAGTATAAAGGTACAAGTATTTTTTCTAAAATTTTGTCCAGGGAAAAAAAAAATTGTCTCAGCTTTACTCCAAATACGTTATTAAGCACTTTGTCTGAGCTCAGAAAACATTAAGCAAAAATCTGAATTTTATTAATATTGTCATGTTTAATTTGAGGTCTCAAATGAGCTTGCCATATAATCAACATCCCAGTTAAGACACTAGGTAGTAGGCTTAAATTCAGAGGATAAAATTCTCTTTTCTTATGTGCGTATTTGTAGGCGCAACTCCATTTAAGACTTTTGACTAGGCATAAACTAAGAATTTATGCTTAACTATCAAAAATAGGTTAAGACAAAATTCTTAAATTAAAACAAAAATTAATTTTAGAATCGAATTAAATAAAACCAATTATCTTGTTACAACGAATTTTTTTTTTTTATACTGAACACACATGTAGACAAACAAAAGTGATTGAAATTCGGACTGGGATAATTTAGCCTCAAAATACCAAAATTATACTTGTCTCATTATAACAGGAGTTGACAACATTAGTTATTATGTTAAATGCACATAAAATGCCAAAATTGTTATGTTTTATGTTGAGTGAAATAGAAATGAAAATTAGCTAGCAAGGAATCAATATACAGTGGATATTCCAATTTATTCAACACACTCATGAAACATATTATTTACATGTTATCACAAGGCTGTTCAAATCAATATTCATCAATATTTGGAACAATATTTTACTTTGAAAATGTTTCCCTTGACCCTAACAATAGTCCAACTGACTTCAGGGGTTTTATTAACTTGAGGAAAAACTTTGCATATGCATGGACTGTTTTAAAGACAAAAACAATAAGCACATAACCCAATGAAACTAAATGCAGACATTCAATTATATGAATATTCATATTTTCATCAGATTTGTCTATCAAAATAAGAAACTCAAGTTTTAACAGAATTTAGAACTAGGTAATCAATGTTCTTGGAAATGACAGTTTTGAAAACTGCAGTACAGAAAAATTATTCTTCATAACAGTTTATAACCCCTTTGACTGAAAATGATTTTGACATGCCTCAAAAATAAGAGAAAGGTAAAACAAAAAAACATTAACATTTAAACCAAAAATCTCTTCAATATATTTCAAGCACTGTTAATATTGAAAGGGAGCAAAGCAGTGATTCACAAACAAAATCAATGTACATCTTCGTTGAAAAAAGATAAATTTTTAAATCTAAGATTACTTTTGGAGACTTTTTTTTAAACCTCTACTAGCTCTTTTTACATGTACATCAATGTTATGGTCATTATCAAAACAAATGAAAGAAATCAAGAAAACATAACGATTTTAAATTAGAAGAGGAAATATAAACCAGAAATAAAAAAGATATAGACGAACAAATAATACAAACCACTATAAACCAAAATTATTCATTTAAAAACTTTTTGAAGGGTTCTGTGGAGCAATAAATTTTGTAATAACTTAATTTATCATTAAATTCAGTCAAATTTTAGCACTGATATTATAAGAAACTGACAAAATTGACAGTTTATGATAATCAATGTAGCTGATTAACTTTGACCCTCACCATTTGCATACAACTTTAAAACTTGACTGGAAAAAGCAGATTTTTTTTCCTCATACTTTGATCATTATCCTCAAACAAATTTTGGCAGCCTGGGTAGTTACATGTAGTTGATTCCCTGCCAATTCAGGAAAAAAATTGGACTGCATTTTCTAAACTTTAAAAATTGCAGATTTCTATTAAGGCACACAGAAGACAAATAAATCATTTCTTAATCATAACAGATTATCGATTAAACGGTTGCATTATAATATAATGCATACTTCTTGGAACAGAAGATAAACTCCATAACCCTGAAAGTTTGCCTGATATATACAAATTATATACAAATATATACAAATTATTATGATATATTCCACTGACCATACATGAAAGTGAATGGAATAGCTTGTCATCCAAGAAACTTCAATCCATTTGAATAAATTCAATGTACACGTTTTATAGACTTGGGAATGTATAGTATAGCCCTAGTTCATGGAGGGTTACAATTGTACCTTTTTTAATATATATTATAATATAGGAGGGGGGGGGGGTCAATTCGGTGGCTTCACAATTCGCAATGCCCCATGGGAAAAATAATGATAAAATGCAATTATTACTGCTGCACTGGCCTGTATGCCAAGATCAGTCAAATATTTTTTTAAGTTCGTCCACCCGCATTCGCCGGGAAACAGCTGGGTCCACCACTTTTAAAAACAGAGGTAAATACACACACACAGTCACTGCACTTTGTTATGTGCGCTGTGCTGCGCTCCCCCGAAGTTAGAAATTGGCCTGTCTGCTGCAACCGAAGGTGGCGCACCGTATGTGAAGGAACCGAATTACAATGCAAGTGAGATTTATTTTTTTAAAACCTCTTTCTTAATTTTTTTGACTATAGAAGCCCCCCACCCCCCCCGCAGCACGAAATTGTTTGACCGTGCCGCTCACTGAATTTTTACCTTCAAATCTCGCCCATCTTTTAAAACCATTTTTGAAAAAATTGAACATACAATAGAGAGAGTGAACTTTAAACAGTACAGAAACTTTCCAAAACAGGGTAGAGCAAAATCAATAAGCTTTAGGGGGCATATTCAAGATGCCAAAGGTTTGAGCTAAGAAAAATTCAAGGCAAGTTGAATGAAGCTGTTAGCCTTGTAACTCAGACACAAGGGCAGCAATTGCCCTATTGGCTGCTTCTGCTGCTTCGTGATCATCAGAGGGATATTCTACAACAACAACACTCTCAGAATCAATATCTTCAACTCGAAAATTTTGGACAGTAGCAGACGCAGAAATAGTAGTGACTTCAGGTGCTTGCTCATGAATAGCATGTTCGGAGAGATGGTGGGCTTTTAAGGCCGTAATTTTGGTGAAGCTCTGGGCGCAATAATGGCAGGGGAAGCTTTTATTGTGGGTACGCATGTGAGTATCAAGATGACGTTGTTCTGAGAAGGCACTTGGGCACTTATCACAGAAAAAGTCTAATGGGACTTCGCTGTGACTCCTTGCATGGTTCAGAAGGTGTTGCCTTGATGCAAACTCTAAGTTGCACTCTCCACATGTGAATGGAAGATCTTTGTTGTGCATCTCCTGCATATGATCCGAGAGGTTGGACCGACCCTTGAATTCTGCACGGCAGATGTCACAGGTAGTCTTTCGACCTGTATGTGTTCTCTTATGGAAACGGAGTGACCCACAATGCTTGAAGATCTTCCCACAATCTTCACAAAAGTAAGTCGCCTGGTTTTCATGAAACTCAAGATGTTTTCTCAAGTAGCTTCGTTGCCCAAATTTCCTGGTGCAGCCTGGGACTGTGCAAACAAATTTCTTGTCATGGTTTTTCATGTGGATTTCCAAAGAGGCCTTGTTTGCGTATTCTTTACCACATACTTCACAAATAATCTTTGTATCATTGGATACTCCACCGTCATGACCTGGGTGGACACTGTTCATATGTCTGGTGTATGTGGCTTTATTGACAAATGTAGCATTGCACAGATAACAGACAGTTATGATAGGCTCCATGTGCCTGTAATCGTTGGTGGCGCTACGTATGAATGGCTTGTCTACAGATATCTCTTGTGCTGGAGTCTTGGGTCCATGGAAGTGCCCTGGATACTTGGAATGTTTCTCTATGTGGTTTCTCAAACCGGCACTATCCAAGAAGTTTCTCCCACATCCTGAGCACCTGTACACCCCATAGTGACCCTGTAGGTGGTGTTTGTACCTTCCCTGATCATGGAAGCGACGTGGGCACCATTGGCAGCGGAAGACCCCTGGTCTGTGCTCCTTCAGACTGTGTTTGAACAAGGCATTCATATTTATCACGGTCAGACCACATTCCTTACATGTCAGGTTTTCATGTGCTCTGGAATAGTGATTGGACATGTGCGATCTCAGATAAAACAGGTCACCACATTCATAGCAGGTGGAGATTACAGTTGCACTGGGATATTTCGGAACACTGTCAGTGGTCTTCCCAAAGTCCACATCCTGAGGCCTTCTCTCCTGGGATAAGAACCGTTCAGCAAGACCTTTCATGTCTTGCATCATGGAGTTCTCCCATAGCCGAACTGCCTCTCGGCATATGTCACATTTAATCCCTGGCATACCGCAATGAATCCTCATATGCTTTTCTAATGCGGCTTCATCAAAGACAAACGTCTCACAGAAACTGCATTGGATGATATCAATCTGGACATTTCCTGAGGCACTCTGATCTTGCTGTTCGTCTGACCCATTTACTTCACCATTTTTCTCTCCCTCATAGATTTTCTTTCTGGCATCCTCTGCATCTTGTCTGGTACGAAAGATGTTGTGTGCTTCAGCAAGGTGCTTCAAGTATAACACCCTAGTTTCACAATGCAAATGACAAACAGCGCAATACGGCCTATTAACCTGCACTTTCTTGGGTTCACCGTTTTCTTTTCCCTTCTCCTCTTCTTTCTTCTTGGGTATTATATGATCTGCATTGATAATGACATACTTCTCCTTTCCTGATATCTTTCGCCTCTTCCTTTTCCTTGGCTTTTTCTGCTTCTTCTGCTTCTTTGGGGCAACCGGAATGTCATCTGCAGTGACCTCTGGCGGGACGGATCCTTCATTGAAGTTGGTTTCATCCACATTCTCATCTATATGCCTCTTTCGGATGGTACCATCACCTTGTGTTGCCATTTCAGCAAGAATGAACTCAACACTGTCCTCTGGATTGGTAGCAGCATCCCCCGTTGATGTGTCAGGAATTGATGGGTTAGTAATTGATGCATCAGGAATTGATGGGTCAGGAATCGATGTGTCAGGAATCGATGTGTCAGGAATCGATGGGTCAGGAATCGATGTGTCAGGAATCGATACGTCAGGAATCGATGGGTCAGGAATCGATGTGTCAGGAATCGAAGTCTCCTTTTGAGTAATAACTCCTTCCGATTCAACGTCTGAGTCAACTTCAACATCTAATGGTCCACGATCCTGGAGATAAATGGAAACCATTACTTGTTGTAATTCCACACTGTAAACACATTCAAAGACAATATCTAATTCTTGAGATACAACATACATACAAAATTGAACATAATCAAACAAATCTTGAATAATTGTGATTGAGTAACCATGAAAAGAAATAGAGTAGAACTATTTACTGCCCTTTCAAAACACGCACAAAGAATGGGGTCAACCTGCTACACTATCTTCTGAGGAACAATATGTGATACGTCTTGTCGAAATGAGAGAGAAGTCGCAGATCAAAGATCCGAGTAAATCGACAAACTAATAAAAAACTCAAATTTTGGAGGAAATTTTTTTTTTTTTTTGCTCTTCTACATGCTTACTCTTTGCTCTGTAAAAAAATGAGTGAAAATGATAACGGGAAGTGGTAAAAAGCAGTTTTTGCGGCGAGTGTTTTTTTCGGTCATAATTTTTTTTTTCCGGACATACAAGCGCACGTCCACGCTCATTTCCCCTCTCCGTTTAGCTCCACCCTTAGCAACGATGGCTTTGTTTGTTGGACGTTCCGGTCATGTGTTGTGTGATTTCTATTGGCTTTTTGTTTCGTTTTGTGAGGCGAATAGCGACATAAACTCTCTTTAGCTGCACTCAGCTGTGCGATGCCAGGCAACCGCTGTGAATAAAGCTGTTTCATCCGGGATAGGCGGAGCACGCAAACGAATGTCAAATCTAACAATCGGGTGGGGGGGGGGGGGGGGTTATGTGGGGAAAAGCTACTTATTGCTTGACTTAGGCTATCTGGATCCAAATGAATGTTATTATTCAGCATTTTATTTTAGGGGCCGCGATATCTGTTGTCCTGATGGGAAATTAAACTCTCCTATAAACAAATTTGGTTCCATCAGGGAAACATAGAGCAGCACAAAAGAGGTGACGTGATTCATAATACTTCTGATTACAAGTATTTAGGTTAAAGTCTTAAGACGCGTAAGAGATGCTAATTTAAAATTGAAAAAAAAAATATGGTTTTAAAATTGGTTGATATTGCATTATGTGGAAACCAATGAGCTAAGGGGGGGGGGGAGTGGCAAATCAATCTAGTTATAACTGCGGCTGGTATCTCACTTTTTGGGAACTCTTTAAACAACTTTAAGACGGCTTAGAAACAAGTTTGAGACGAGTTGTTGAGACGTCGCGGAGACGTCTCCGAGACGTTTATGATCGCGGATACTACTTTGAGACATTTCTCTGAAACTGCTTTGAAACAGATATCAAAAGATAAAGTGTTCCATGAGTCGCGGAGACGTCTCCGCAAAAAGAATAGAAGTTTTGTTTCCGCGAAGATAAATAGTATTAGAGACGTCTCCTGAATTACGGAGACGGATTTCTCTTCATAAATTGCCGCTGAAGCGTCTCGGAGACGTCTCTAATACTATTTTCCGTCGGCGGGACGAAATTTGTATTCTGTCGCGGAGACGTCTCCGCGAGGTGAGATAGCACCGCATAGCTACTAGCAAATTTCTGCAGTTTATTTACAAAGTAATGTGTTTAAAAAAGTAGCGATTTTACTAAACACGACGAAACAAAATACGATTACTCTTAAAATAATTCATTTTAAAAATTATTAATATCTTCTTATTACTGGTAACAAGTTTGATCAATAAAAGACGAGATCGAGCAAATAATTTACGTTTTTATTTTCATTGTCTTAAGCTAACCTAGCCACTCATAAAACGTGATCAGAAGAAATTCTAAATACATTCGTGAGGCGCAAATAATTTATATAAAACATTTTTGGAGGCTTATCTCTATCATATACTTATTCAAAGAATATAAACAAAATGCATAAGCCCCTGTACAAGAATAATTTAGTCTATAGACCATTATTATGTTTAAAATTTCCAACAGGAGTTCAGATCAAAATGACTCGCGTTTATTATGAGTAAGAGTACGCGATTGACATTCAAAGAACGCACGCAAACATCGGATAAAACCCAAAAAAAGGTTTTAAAATAGTTTTGTTTCTAACTAATTTAGCGCCAGGATTGGTAACACTTTTCTTAAAAGAGCGGACTTTTCTTAAACAATTAGAAAGAGCATGACGTTTTCATTTATTTGACCGAAGATATAAAACAACTAACAAATTCAGTTCTTTTTTTTGGAGAAGATTGAACATCGCCGTTATTTCCGCTTGCTATGCGCTTGCCTCGATCATGCGTGACGGAGAGTATTGTTCTCTGTATACTGAATGCAGCCTCCTCATTGGTCAATCGTTTCACCTTTGTAACAAGTGGTTGCTAGGGCATTTCGGTGAGTACACGGTGACAGATGTTCTTATTTTCTGCGGCGGGGTACAAAGGAAGTCAAACTTCCGAGACGTTTTTCTCTGATTTTGATTTCAAGAGCACAATTCTCCTCGCGTTCAGAGGCTAATATCTCCACTTCTATTTACTCTTTACAGTCGGGTTATATATCAAATTCAAGCAATGAATGCAGGATCAATAATATCAAATAAAATGGATTTCAAAAATTGCGAGTAGTCTCTCCTTTCGACGTGACGCATCACATATAAGAGGCAGTTTAAGCATTTTCTATGTCTTTGTATTATCAATGGCACAAATATAATTAACAACGGTAATGGAAAATTCCGAGTAGTACAAGTCGTTTGTTTCACAAGACAACAGGTAATGGTTGGATTGAGTGTGTGTACTGAAATAAATAAGCCGCTGGATTTAATCAGAGAGCCTTGTTGCAATGGATATGAGCATTTAAAAAGTTGCCTAGGTGACCCTTGACCTTTAAGTAGATGTTCTCTAATATCTCATCAGTGGGGTGTAACACAAAGACCTACGATTGATAAAAGTTACAATTGATTTTTTTTCTCGATAGCCTCATCATGGACAGGATGCTCCAAAGTTGATGATCTTAATCCTAACCCTACGCCTAATCACATCCAAATCCTAATCCATGACTGTACATGGTTTCCAAATGAGACTATCGAGAAAAATCAATCGTAAGTCTTTGTGTTACAGGGCACAGATTGTATATAATCTCGAGTGGTTCTCGAGATACATGATCTCAACACATGGATTTTCATCAGCCGAGTTAAACCCTTTCGTGTTACATAAACTGTACTATCATCAAGTCAGTTCATGTTTATCTTGACTGTATTGTGGTAATGGACACCCAGGAAAGATATAAAGACAGACAAACTAAAAACACAATGCCAGCAGCCGGCACCACTCTGTACTACTCAAGGTGCTGACAGCATTGTAATATTATGGGGCTATAGCTAAAATACGGATTAGAGCACTCAGTTTTTGGAAAGACCTAAAGAAGTTACCTTGCCTAGAATTAGTGTGGAAATTGTAGAAATGTTTTAACAACTGATGTTAACGAAACAGCTGGGTTGTAATGTAGATATCTGGTGACCTGTCAGAGCCTGTTATACAAAACTTTCAATGCCAAATTTGTAGATACACCCATAAGACCCGACATGTATTTTGTATGAGGTTATCCTATTTTCTACATATCCTCCTACAGACCGCGGAAGACCTGTATTGGAGTAAATGATGAATTGCGGTTTGGTCTATACAATGGAGACTTATTACAAAAAGATCTGATATAACAATATGCCTGATATAACAAGGTAATTTCCATGGTCCAAGTTTCAAGTAACAAGTTTCCACTACACAAACAAAAGTCTTATGCCTGTCTGGTCCCACCTCACATTGATGATTGGTGGACTGATAAAACCTTAAAAAAAATGTTTAATGATGAGGAGAGCGATAAAACATGGCAACCAATGCACTTAACCTATGGAATCAGATTGATGGCTTTAATTTTGGGCTAGAAGAGAGATCGGCTTTGGATAGCACATCACTAGACTGATTATCAAGAGATTAACACCAAAAAAATGATTTTCACCTAAATTTGAGATGCACGCTCTTGTCACCTCAATGAGGACATGATCTCAAGAAAATATATTTACTCCCAGGGTTTTAGATCAGATGCTCAAATCTACATATGAATGTAATTAAAAGTCAGGAAAATAAATCTTGGACATAAGAGGGATTTGAAATCAGCAAACTCTTTATCTATTCTTACTGGTAATGTTTTCTCCAAGGACCAGAAAATCCCGACATAGCAGAGTTTGTGGGTTTCAATTCCTCCTGGACCCAAGATTTTTTTTCTAACTTTATTTTCATTAAAATGCAGTGTTAGCATCTGATTTAACAGACTTGAAGGTGCAGTAACAATCCTTTCTTCAGAAATCCTCCCATGAATTATATTTACATTCATAAGATACGCATCTACTTACATTATCTGAATCCGATGAAAGGCCTTTGTTTCCTGTTCTTCGTCTTGCATTCTTCTTATAACGATCCAATCTTCTTCCAGGGTTCTTCTCAATAATGATCTGAGAATAGAATGGAAAGAGATAAAGAGAGAGAGAGAGAGAGAGAGAGAGAGAGAGAAAGAGAGAAAGAGATAGGTAAAGAAAGAGACATACAGACAGACAGATAAATTAAGGGAGAGAGAGAGAGAGAGAGAGAAGACTTAACAACAATATATTCATGAATTGGTTCTGATGCAATGCATAAATATTTATTTAATTAATGTAATTTATTTAATGTTTTTTCAAATTCTATGTAACACAATGTCAAATGTTTCTGTCACTTTGAATGCTGCAAATATATGCAATACGCTTTCAACACATGTCATTTTCATGATAATGCTTTTTATTATATTTTAATCCAACCTGTTTGATCAGTTATTCTTAAATGTATTGTTGGATCTTTATAGTAATGTAATAACATTTGTCATTAATGATCAGGATACTGGATCTTTTTTTTTTTTTTTTCTATGTGTTCTTTCCACCGATCCTCTCTCTCTCTCTCTCTCTCTCCCTCCCTTTCTGTCTCTCTCTTCCCCCTTTTTTTTTTTCTGTGAATTTTTCTTCCTTCATCTATTGTATCTTGTTCTCTCTCTCTCTTTCTCTCCTTGTATCTTGGCATTATGACTATGTTACTTCAATTTTGAAATTGTATTATATGCGATTAATGGTATGCAGTGGACAAGTACATACATTTTAATATTTTATATATATTGTACTGTGAAGTATCCTGAAATGTATATTTGTGTTTTATACTATGTATTCATGTACAATTCAGTTTGTAACTGCGACAGATGAAACCAATAAATACCATTTATCTATCTATCCATCTATCTATCTATGAAAGTGAGGGCATTTGGAGAGCAACCATTTGCAGGGACTTTTTTTATTCTTCCAAAATAACAAGAAAAGACTTTGAAAGCTCACAACAACTGTTTTTCACCATTCAGTATTCCCAAAACAGTACTTTCTCTTTATAGGGCAATCCTAACATGGAATTTAGTTGTTTGTAATGAAAGGAGAAAAAGAGAAGCGTTTTAGTGAATGCTCAACATTCAAGTAAGGATTTCAAAAAATTAAGATTGTTTCATACATGTAGCCTTAATTGAATACCTGTTGTTTTTTCTAAAAGGTATCATCGGGCAAATTTTTTAGTTGGTCATATCACAAGATGGTTATTTCAACACAATGTTGCAATGGAGTGCATAATTAATTCAATAACACTATCTATTCCCATTATAACAAGCACAGAAACAAGATTTCATTATAACAATATCCCATCCTAAATTGAATTATGTGCACATGGGTGTCTACATACATATAGTGACATTTCATAAGAAACACGGTAAATTGGCTTGGTACCAAGCTCATAATAATGGAAGTATACTATGTTAAGTTTAAATGAATTTAATTGATAAATAATAGCATATATTTATATCATTTAACTACCTTGATTACTTACTTGCTTTTTTCTTGGGTCACCTTCATCCACAACATTCTGGAAATACCTGTGCTTCTCTTCAGCATGCTTTTCCAGTGGCTTAGTATGGGTAAAAGCTTCTCCACACAAAGTGCACATGAAGGGAAGACTCTCTGTTAGTACCTGCAATTTAAAAAAAAAAGCCACATTTCTTGTTTTAGTTGGTTAAGCCGTCTAGGTACATACAGACTGTGTTACTCTGTGTCGATTGGCATTATTGAATATCCACAAACAACTAAACCCCTAACAAAAAGTTTTGCAAATCGACTTTGGGCAATGATAACTTTTCAGATATGCTTTAGTTATTCCTGATATTTACACCATTGGAAAGATAATTTATTCCCCTTTTTATTGATATCCTATTTGTAATGATTGTGTCATGCTTAAATGCACAAAATATCAGAATATGGACAAAAGTAAATAGTCAAATGTTGCAAAATGCATTTTTATTGATAAAATTGAATTCCAAATCCCGAATTTAGGCCCTGGTAACTTTTTGGGTATTTTCTAATTTTTATTGAATTTTATACCATTTTCTAGCTCATTTATTCCACTTTTCGATGATACCCTATTGTAACAATATTGTTGTTCTTGTATGTACATATCACCTGAATCTTAGGACAAGTCAGAAGTCAAATGTTGCAAATTGAATGCCTATTGTGAGTGTTATTGTCCGTTGCGAGTTACTGAATTTGAGCAATAACAATGCATTTTGCAACTTTTCACTTTTTGCTTTGCTATATATTCATGAATTATGTGCATTCAAACATGATGTTAACATTGCAAATAGGGTATCAATAAAAAGAAGAATAAATTAACTTTTTAATGCTATAAAAATTGATAGTGATAAAAACCCACATTAAAATGTATCAAGGTTCAAAGTTGTGTGGCAGAACATTCAAACTGAACATTATCTTTCGCTTTGCCTTGCATTCAGGGGGTATTCAGGGGTTCTGTGGACCCGGGCATGACATCACCAAATTAGGTATCAATAAAAAGAGGAATAACTGAACTTGACAATGGTCCAAATTCAATAAAAAATATAATTACCCCAAAAGATATTAGGGTTTAAAGTCGAGTTGCGGAACTTCAATGTGATCAATAAAAGTGCGTATTACAACATTTGACGTTTTACTGTTCTCCATATTCTGATATTCTGTGGATATAAGCATGACACACTCATTACAAATATGATATCAATAAAAAGGTGAATAAATTATCTTTTCAATGGTTCGAAACTCAGGAATAACTTTAGCGCACCTTAAAAGTTATCATGGCCCAAAATTGATTTGCGAAACTTTTTGGGAGGGGTTTAGAAGGGGTGCATGTCTCTTGTATGCCTGCCTTGATCCACCAATGTTGTCTGGGATCAATTTAGAGCATATTAATATCATTGTGCACTGCCAATACCATTTCAAAGGTGACATACCACCAGCGTAAGATGGGTTCGCAACTAAAATCAAACACGTTCAATCATATGAGATATTTCCAGGCGTCTCTGTGACATCTCGGGCCTGATCTATTGCGAGATGTCCCAGAGACATCTCCTCCCATGAGAAAACACCTCAACAACATTTGCAATCCATCACATTGGCTATGGGATAAAAGATTTTGCTTGGGTTATCATTGTCGAAGAAAATTGGTGCCAAGTTGAAGGGGCAGTATCTAGGTTAATTCAGGTTTTTGGAAACGCTTGTGAATGATTGAAACTTGAACTTACCACCCGTACAAGCTTGTCTCCATTATGAATTGAAACAATGGAATTAGTTTCAAACTTTCGTTGGGTCGGCCTTGTCATCATCTTTCGTCTCAAATGAAGTCTCATGGCTGAGGGGGTGCTCATCGCTTTATCAAAGGTATCTATGGGCATCCTACGAATGTCCATCTCATTCGTGAAGCGGTACATATTGGCAACCTTTTCCTTAACAGACCGATTGTATAACTGTTTTTCGGACAGTTCTTCTGTAAGTTCCTCCCCATCAACAGACGGTTCCTCAGACTCCATGAGTTCTTCTGCATCACTTGGAACCTGTTCCTCCAGCTGTTCCTCTGGTTGTTCCTCGGTGTCGCTTGGTAGTTCAGACATTTTGCAGAGTCTACAGTCGTCCTGAAAGATTCCAAACTTCCTCCTGATACAAATACACAAAGAACAATGATGGGGAAAAATGATCAGGGATTGAGAGGAACAGGTATTCATTTAAACAAAATAAAACAAAATTTGTCGAAGACAACCTTGTTTACAATTGCAGAAAAGTCTTCTGGTCATTTCCTAAAGTGGACAAGTGCAATTATGAATGGTAATCATATTATCAAGAGGGCATTAACCAGCTAACCACATATGACCAGGGTCTCATATGAACTTTATCATTGAGATGAAATTCAAAATGTTTCTAGTACTTGGTAAGCTTTGCTCCAAATCATCGTGCTGCAGTTGCTCAGCACCCCCAAAATTTCACGAAAACTCCAAGAGCTGGTAAATGACAAAGATCTTTGGATTCAACCAAGTTGTACAGGCCTATGTTAATGAAAGGTTGTGCATCTGGACAATTTTAACAAGCCATTTGATAAGGTGAAATCATGCCTACAAGCAAATTATTGACCAAATATCAGAAAATTATGTCTCCGATCCACAACAATCCGACCTTCTCAACAAGGGTCTTGAGATTATCGTTTTCCAATTGTCAGCTTAATAAACTCATCAGATGCTCCGACATTTCGACTTACATTTGATCTGATTCGATCCCCTTAGAATGATGATGGAATTTCTTGATAAATCTTTGTCAAATGCTTGTGCGTGAAATAATGTTTCATTGGTTTTCTGATTGTTTTCAGCAGAGTGCGCGATCAATCGATCGGCACAGAATTTTGAAATCACGATATCGTCATAATCCTTTGACCTAGGCTAGATCTAGATCGTTCGGCAATTAAAGGGAATAGTAACTTCTAAAAACAAGTGCAAAAGACCTCGAAATGAATAATATTCTATTGCTCTGACCGTAGAAACAAACTACTGAAAGTTTCAGATCAAATGCAAGTCATTTATTATCTTAAAACAATGAAATATCGAACTGAGGCTAAGGATTCGGCCGCACATGATTAATTTATACTGCTCCGTTTCAAGCTTAGCAGCCTGGTAGGCACAGGAACTTCACGACAGGAAATGCTGTGAAAGCCACCACGTGCGTTGAAACGCACAGGGTTTTCAAAAGCGTCCGGGAATGGGTTTGAAAATTTGAGTATAAAATCATAGATATTTCGAAAGTAAAGCAAGCAAATAGACTGCAATTTTTAGGGAATACCAGACTGACATATGTGTTCATAATCATGTTGGCAAAATGAGATAAATCCAATAAATTGCAATTTGAATATCATTTAATGTTACTGCATCTCTTTAGATGAGTTTAGAATTTTGCTGTGCATTTGGTAGTTACAGTTTACATTATTTTGTGTAAAATATTTTTTTTAAATGTTGATCAAATATTTTAGTTATTATTTTTTAAATTTGCACAAACTGTGGTCACCTCATTCCTAATTTTGTGAAAATAAGTTTTTTTTTTTTTTTTACTTATATCATGACATGTGCCACATACAGCTGCAAACCAACAACATGCTGTAGGCCTACTGGAAAATGACTGCCTGTCGCCCTCTTGGTTGCTGAAAAAACTTCTCAATAATAATTACTGAAACCAGTTTCAATTTTTAAACCTGTAAAATTAAGATAATATAGATCTAGATATTTCTAATTTTGTTATTATTTTTAGACCCTTTTTTTTAACACGCCTCATGACTGGGCTTGATTGAGCTTGACAAAATGCATTTTCATCTTTCTGCATTGACTTTCCATGGCATTGGGAGAAAACTGCCACAGTCAACTGTTCCCAGTGCAAGGTCAATTTTGAAAAGTGTAAGTGGACAGGTGCCTGGCCTGGATCTAGATCAACTTGTTCTTTTATTCAAGATCAGGCATAACATGAGCATGATTAGACTCGGGAACAAAAGAGTATTTCTTCTTTTTTCAAAGACAAGTGCACTGGGCCGGGGGGGGGGGGGGGGGTAGACCGAGGCTGCTCTGTCTCATCGTATGCCTCTGAAGACAATTGCGGCGAGCTGTTCAAACTGCAGTGCTGTGATTCTCTGTTAAATTTTACAAAAATTTCATGGGAAAAACTTACAGAAACCCCCTAAAACCAAATTCAACAAGACAGTTGGGCATCAAGGACAAGAAACAGATAGAGATCTAGATCTAGAGTGGGGAAAATCTACTTTAAGATGCAGTAGGCCCTAAGTTAAGTGGAATAACTTTCATCTTATAGCAAATCTTGGATCAATCAAATATGGGTGCTAGAGTCTAGTGCAGTTTGGTATCCACAACACACCATCCTACCCTAACCCTAGTGTGTGGCCGTGGGATTCGCCGTCAACCCTATCCCTTCAGGTAGCAGCAGGCCTCGCGGTAGACCGAAGGATTCAGTCGCTATTTTGGGATTGCATTGGTTAAACACTGAATGCTTAAATCCAAAATAAGCGACTGAAAATCGTACACACGCTTATCATAGGGACCCCTATGATAGCAGGCATCTTTGCGTTAAGAATCCCAACAGTCCACAATAATTTCGCATTTTACCCCTTTTTCCCCCTCGATATTCAAAAAATTATAGTGATGCTTTTGATCTATAGTTATCAAATTCGTTCTTTACTTACATAATCTTGTTTCATAACTTCGTATCAGACAACCATTTCGGTCAAAGACGTCTTCTTCGTACTTTTCTATGTGGTCGCCATTTTTATATGAATAATGTATTTCATGCAAATTTATTTTACGCATGCGCATTGTTTCATTCTGAATCGATGTTTACACGGATATACATATTCATTAGGAGGGACCCACGAACGATCTGATTGGTCAATGTTTTTTCCAGTTTCCGGTTGACCTCTCTTCGAATTAGCATAGGTCGAATCGAAGAAAACAGTGAAATCGGCTAAAACACATTGGCAGAAAGTAAGTCTTTTGTTTTTACATTTCTTATATATAGATCTAGGCCCTAATTTTATAATTATTAATATCATAATATAACGGTAATAGTATATTGTTCCTTTGCAGCATAATAATTCTGTTCAAAAAATGTTCTAAAGTAAAAAAAATCATAGATCTAGTATTCTAGACAAAGCTAACGATGTCGTGATCGCAAAAAAAGTTGGGCCATTGGTTTCTACATGGCTTAAAACCAGCCACGAAAGGCGTTTTAGCATCCCTACGTACATGTATGTAGTATACAGTCTGTGTAAAAAAAAATGGTATAGTCGGGGAAAACATAATTTAGGTGTGTAATTTTTTCAAATGATGTGTGTATGCGGAGCCAAATCAAAGCCAAAAGATTTTTCTTGCTGATCTGCGCTTTGTTTTGTATAATTTGCTTTTGTAAAACAAAAGTTGTGCTAAATTTTATGCGACGAGGAACAATATAGGAATAATGCATTCCGCGGAGTTGTTTAGCGAGTGTGCAGTGCACGCAGAGGTTTCTTCTGAGCATGCGCACTCCACACGAGCCGGAGTCGAGTGTGGAGTGTGCATGCGAAGAAGAAACCTCGAGTGCACTGCATATCGCTGAATAACGACGGGAAAATGCGTTATTCCTTTTATAAGATGGCTAAGTAATTTCGAACGCGAGGTCAATATACCTTGGATGAGAAAGAAATAATAAAATAAATCTAATATCAAAGTATATATCCGCCGTAAACGATGCATAAAATTATGGAGAGGTTTTGCGACACTTTACGTGACCTCATTTTACGTGACCTCATTGAGCATAAGCTATGGTACTAATCGAAATCTCGACATTTGAGACGCTCATTTTAGTACGTGATCTCATTGAGCATAAGCTATGGTACTAATCGAAATCTCGACTTTTGAGACACTGCACTGCGCATGCGCCAAAACCGTGCATTAGACAATTTGGGTGCGCAAAAATCCCACGGGCGTGCAGGGATAGACACTTTTCGCGAATGATCACGTGGTACGCTTTGACCAATCAGCAAGCTGGAAATTACTTAGCCATCTTATAAATAGAAATTACGCACTTCTAATAGTTCTGGAGCGCTGAATTCATGGCCATTATGCGAAACCTACACAAAGGCATGGGACGGCGTGCGAAAAATTGATTTTCTTGATTGTAGAAAACTAGCCATGTCTCAAAAACCAGAGCACCAAATGTGATGAAAAAATTGCAGAAGAAAGTCTGATTTCCCTGCTTTACGTAAATACCAAACAATACCAGGTTGTGATCAAAAATGTTTTCCACTTGTACCATTTTATTTGACACGGACTGTAGATCTACTTCCACCGGTCGATGGGATATGGGGAAAATTCCGAATATTCAATTAATATCCCAAGAACGGTGGAATATTTCTGCCTAACGTTAGCCTCGCGGCGGGATGCTAAACTACACTGGCACCCAAATATGATCATCAAAAAACACACTCGGCTGTGTTAGTGTTACACTGCAGTTTGAACAGCTCGCGCAATACTAGCTCTGTCTTCAGAGGGGTATTAAATAAAGCCCTGTGCACGTACGTTTCTAGCCTATTGGTTATGTGTTCTCCTGGCGTAGGGCGCCATGTTGGTTTAAGGTGCGCGCGCACGCTAGTTTTCGTGTGCAACGCGAGCGGTCGGTAATTTGTTGTAATGTTCTTCTCAAGCAGTAGAAACGAGTTGGACAGCAACATTTAAAAAAAAAAACACCGAAATACATAAAAGTGGCAAAATGGTGCATATGCATCTTGAATTTGAGATTGGTGTATCAAATAAACTAATTCAACAAACAATTGGGAATTATTTCGCTCAGTTATTTATGCATCTTGGAAGCCTGATCAAAACGACGAATTTTGGGGTTATAAAATCATAGTTTTTCAATATCTCTTCCCTTTTTTATATTTTGAAAAAAATATGAAATGTTAATTAGAAGTTACCTGAACCGATACCGTTGTTGGTTTAAGGAGGATAGTTTTTTTTTCTTGGAGACACATCCTGGAATATCACTTGTGAAACCCACGTGAAATATTACCAAACACCGGAATGGGACTGGAAACTTGGCCGATAGTCGCGGCGATATAGCCTCTTAACGCACGCTGACATTTATTTTCTGCGAGTTTCAATACAATATTAATTAATTTTTTCCTGTTTACTGCGCATTACCAAACGCCAGCTAAATAGTCATTTTGAGCACTCTTAAAAGTGACCATAGAAACGCCAAATTGTGTGTTTAATTGGTATATTTCAAACACCAATATCCAAAGTAGAGGTGTATATCACAACGTTGTCGCTTTGTGTTATTTCTGTGGATTTTTTTACTATTTTGTCTTCGGTGTCATTTTGTTGCATGAAAAAAACACGAACATAAATGAACGAACCCTTCGTCGCACAAGATGACAATAGACCGCGATGGTCACAACACAACTTGCATCTATCTACGACTTTCTATTGTGTATGGCGTGGAGAGTGAACGTTTCACTTAAGACGTGATGTGACCATGGAATCCAAACATGTGACCACCGCACAATATGGCTGCGCACGCCAAGATCCAAGGAGGACGTACGTGTGTGATGAAGACAGAGCAACCTCAGCAGTCTCGGGGGGGGGGGGGGCGGGGGATGTCAAACAAGATAAAGAAACCGCCACACTCCCACCATGGTAGGCCTACCATCACAAACGCTGCAGCACTCAGCTCAAGTCAGCACTCTCTCAGACTCAGTCTCTGCACTGAGCTAGCTGGCCGAGCTCATATACAGACACACACTCCCACACAGACACATAACATACATTCGATACGTTACTACTAATACGTTGCGTGCTTAGTTAGCACACAAAGCTCTCTCAATTATCAAGTTCTGCACTCGGATCATACAATTTTTGCCAAAAATAGGCCTCAAACAGAAACAGAAGTCTTATCAAAGTTTACTATAATGATCTACTACTATTATTACGCAATGTCAGAATGCTCTTACCCTTTTTAAGCGTATAAAATGTTGAAAATGGTTAGTGAGTTCTCTTTTCGGCCAACGATCTCCGACTAGAACGCGTGATAAGGTGTAGCGCGAAAATCAACGATGACGTAGGAGCCTGTATATGTACCAAAGATATAATTCTCTCTAGCTCTGCCTGTACGTACTGTGTAGATCTATGTATTGTGGAAGTTATTTCTGACATTCAAAACTCTTCCTGAAACTTCTTTGAGTTTTTTATTTTTTATTTTTTAAAAACATTGCTATATTTCATAATGAGGGATTACCATTTTATCATTAGTTCAAGGCTTACACAGCCTTATCAGCCCGGGGGGGGGGGGGGGTCACTCACCACATGATGTGCTACTCAAGCGTGTCCCCAAAAAGCGTCGAAATAAAGGGTCTGCTTTATGTTTGAATATGTTTTATGCAAGAAAATACCATGATTGTAATAATTGATCCGAGCTACCTCATAAGAGATGGCAAAAACACATATCCTACTTCGGATACATAGTAATGCACCCAAGGATGTAAATGTTAACATATTTTCATCGAGTGCACTTCTTATAAAATGTAACAGGTATAGGCCTATCATTGGTGCATGACTTGAACTGAAAATCATGTTATAATAATATACTATCACGAATCTACTACTATTTCTCACCAACGAGTTTAATATTATCCTCAGTGATATCTGAGATACGCTAACCTAAATCTATACCTTAATTATGTAGTTCCCTGGCACCCAGATCAAATTATGGCACCCAAAGTATCAAAATTGCTTTCCATTTCTTCATGGAATGTTAATGGCTTATTTAAAAGAATCAATGGAGAACGAATCTGTAAATTAGATGGTAAAGAATTTCAGGGAAAAATTGTCTCTGATATAGTTTTTATGTGTGAAACACATGCTTCAGACAAAGACACTTTTTACTGTAATGCACTCTCAGAACGCCGGTAAAAAAAATGCATATTAAAACCAGTTGGTTAAAAATATTAACCAATAATGTATTAAAAAGAAAAGTTGGTTAAAAAACAAGTTGGTTAAACGTGAAAAAGCATGGGTACGGTTGGTTAAAAAAGCCCAATTCCATTTTTTAACCAATAGTTGGTTAAAAATATTGGTCACGTGGAAGAAAAACAACCAATGGGAAACGCGGATTTAACAAAGATACGCGCTCCGCTCCTCGCGCTAGAAATCTTGCGATTTTCATTATACACGTAAGATATAGTGCGCCTATTCATTGCACGTACTTTGATCGCGACGACAACAGGGTTACACAAGCTGACTGCTGGTCTGGCTGGACCTATCTTGACAATCTGATCAAAGTATATTGGTAGGTAGAAATGACTTGAAGAGTATAGGCCTGTGATATAGGACTAACATGCATTATGTTTTGGACTACATGGCCAGTACGGTTCTTAATTATTTCGGTTGAGACGTTAGACCTAACGTTAGGTATTAAACTTGCTTGAAATTTATGCAACTCCGGTTTAGAATCTATAACGTTAAATACTTTGCTCTCCAATCAGCTTGGTCTCGGACTAAGTCTTCAGGTCATAGATTTAGTTGGCTAAATATTTAGAACTACGTTAGAACCATCACTTGCATCTAAATTTAGCCTTAATATTTTTAGACCTCTCGATGTGGATATGGTCCAATAGGCCTAGAGTCTACTTGATTGGTTTAAGAGTGATGACCTTGGAATCTAAATGTAGAATCTAACAACATTAGGCCAACATCTCATTTCTATATTCTAGATCTATAATTAGATCCAGTTAGATCTCACCTACTGGACTAGATTGTAGCCCTAACGTCTGAACCGAAGTAATGATATTGTACTGGACCAATACTTAGGCTACTGTAGGCCTACTGCATTAAGGCAACAATAAACAGATAGTCGAATACAGGCATAACCTTCATGTTATTTGTACCAATACTTGATCAAATTGTCAAAAGGCCGGTCCAGTCCGGTCTACGCTTGATTTTTTTTTTAACCACCATGATGTATTAAAAAAGAAATTAACCAATAAGTATAAAAAATTTACCAACTAGGTTGGTTAAAATATTTTAACCAACTTTTATTAAAGTTTAATACATAATGGTTAAATTTTAACCAACTGGGTTGGTAACGACGTTACAACGTTGTAAGTCATATTTAACCAACGTTGGTTAAAATTTGACCCGGTTGGTTAAAATTTTCCTGAGAGGTGGATATAAGATATAGGGTATGCGCCCAAAGAGCCCTCACGAGCTCGTGGGGGCTTGGTATTCATTAAGCACTCATTATCAAAGGGTGTCATGTATGAGCAATTCTAATGTGAAAATATATGGTAAAATTGTCAAAATCATTTTTGTCTAATAAAAGATATATATGTATGTTCGCTTATATCCACCTGCCAACTACGTACGTACACTATCAGAACAGTGCTAAACAAAGATTTATTTGATAACATGGAGGAGAGTATTAGTAGATTTAATAAGAAAGGAGATGTCATAATAATGGGGACCTGAATGACACATAGATGAAAACGAATTTGACTTTATACCTCATGATACTAATGACGAGTTGACGGATTTTACCCGACGACTATGTAGCTGATCTGTATACCGTAGACAATAACTTTATCCCCAATCAACAACACGTACGGTAGAAATATATTGGATATATGTCTGAATGCCCAATTGAGAATCTTGAATGGCCGTACTCTTGGCGACACGAGAGGTAAAATGACATTTTAATTCGCAAGGCACGGCCATAGATGATTATTGCATTTGCCAGCGCAAAATTATTACCAAAGCGTCTTGAGTTTTGTAGTAGAAGGGATTTTTTTTTCCCACCATTGCCGGAACCACTGTCCAATTACCCTTAACTATTAGCAATCTATTTTACTGAATATGTAGATACTACCCCCACAACTCCAATAATAGGCGGGCCGGGTCGAAACTATGGCGAGAAACTTTTGTAGAATCTGACACGTAAACAATTAACTCCTTTTAGAAATTCTGCGATCAAATTTGCAAATCCACAGGAACTGATGCACTCCATGCTGAAGTAAACGAGAAAGGTTAATGCGTAATTAAAGGACTTTACAGCGATCCTACAAAAGCCGCACAGTGCAGAACCCGTGATCCCAACAGCTAAAAGAAACACAGCTAAATAAACCAACTGGTGATGATGCAAACGTGCAGAAGTATTTAATTTTCAAACGATTAGGAGACTCTGCAAGGACCAGGGCCGGCGGGAGCGTTTTCAAAAGTGAGGGGGCCCAAGGTTATTATGAAGACACTTCAGCAAACAACTTAGGACCCGAATATAGAGATTTGTTGCGGGGGGGGGGGGGGTGCGAAATGGAAGGCACCTTTGTGAACGAGCAGATCGTCAGTAAAACTTTTTAGAGAAACTTGCGAGCGCGTAGCGCGAGCCGAAAATTTTGGCTCATAATTACTTGAAGGTAGTGTATTCTATACACATTTTGATAATTATATTGTCATCCCATCTGAGACACATTTTGCGAGTGCGAAGCGCGAGGTGAAAATTTTGGCTTACAATGACGCAAAGGCCGTATATTTTACGAACATTTCCCCCTTTACTCTTTCGTATTTTTGTTTGAAGTTTTTTACTAGATAACGATCACCTTCATTTTATGAATATATGCGAACGCGAGCAGAAAAATTTACATAAAATTACATGTTTTGGGACGCCAGAGATCAGTCAATGTATCTTTTTTTTTAAAGAAAACTTTGAGAGAAATTTGAGCAGACCATATTCGAGCGCGAAGTGAGGGGTCAGTATAATAAACTTTTCTAGATAAATTTGCGAGCGCGAAGCGCGAGCCGAAAATTGTGGCTTATAATGAATTGAAGGTAGTGTGTTCTCGACACATTTTGAAAATTGTCATCCCGTCTGAGAGAAATTTGCGAGCGCGAAGCGCGAGCCGAAAATTTTTGCCTTATAATTAACTGAAGGAAGTGAATTCTAGATTTTGAAAATTTTGAAAATTGATATCCATCACTTCACTTTGCGACGTCAGGAATTAGTCTTTCTGAGAGGAATTGCAAGCGCGAAGCGCGAGCTGAAAATTTTGGCTTATAATAAGGTCGTATATTTGACGCAGATTTCTCCCTCTTAATTATGTAGGCCTACTTTTGTTTGAATTCTGTTACTTGGTAACGATCACCTTCATTTTAACAAAAATAAATTGTGAGCGCGAAACGCGAGCAGTAAATTTTACATAACATTACTTCTTTGGGACGCCAGGGATAAGTCATTGGTTTAATTTTTTTGTTTTTGGCTTATAATGACCTGAAGGCAGTGTGTGTTCTACACATTTTGAAAATTGCCATCCCGTCTGAGAGAAATTTGCGAGCGCAAAGCGCGAGCCGAAAATTTTGACTTATAATTAACTATAGGTAGTGTATTCTAGATTTTGAAACGTAATTGACATCTGTCACTTCTGACAGTAATTTGCGAGCGCGAAGCGCGAGCTCAAAATTTTTTGGCTTATAATGACACATAATAAGACCGTATATTTTACGCACATTTTCCATCTTATCTCTTTTTGTTTGAATTCTTCTATTGGCCAAGATTACCTCAATTTTAACAAAAATAAATTTGCGAGGGCCAAGTGCGAGTAGAAAAATTTACATAACTTTACTAATATTGGACATAAGGGATCTGTCAATGTGCCTTATTGAGAGAACTTTGCGAGCGCGATGCGCGAGCAGAAAAGAAATTGGCTTCTAATGAACCCGAAGGTAGTGTATTTTAAACACATTTTGCCTCTCCTTTCCGCTCTTCTTTTTCTTTCTTTTCCTTTTTTTTCCTAGGATAAATTATACAATTCTGGCAAAAGTGGGGGGGGGGGATTGCGGGGCCCGGCCCCCGCCCCATAGGCCCGCCCCCGTCTCCGCCGGCCCTGGCAGTACTTTAGGAATAAACCCTTGGGATATAGAACGCTCTCTATTACGGCTAGAAATCATAGTTGCAAAAAGAATACTTGCTTCGTAAGGTTATTACGTAGATCAGCATAGATAATCATAAACGAAAACTTTTAGATAAGGCTACTCTCCAGAACTACTAAAAATCCTACTGAATTTGGAACATTGTTAAAAAATCGAAAGGGAATGAAAGATATAAAAGGAATGTTACTTTTCAGGAATTGGATACAAGCGACTGGTAAGCTATTAGTTAATATAAATTAATTGAATAATTAAATATAGCAAAATTCTTTAAAGATTTAGTACCTCTCATAGATGTCAGCCATATGCATGTACATTATAAAACAATCCGCTGGACTATTATCTTGAATGCCGTACATATCAAGCAAAAATGTCCCTTTAAGCATATAAATCAACTTAAAAAGTAGGTGAAAATCTTTGGCGTGAGTTAGATGGTATATTTAATGAATATAATGTATCCTAAATCTCTTGCAAATTAACATGGTTGTTAATACCTATAACCCTCAAAATATTATCTGATATTTTCTCTAAGAAAACTGGTAATTTTACCAGCATTCACCGCTACGACCGATGGTTGGGAGGGATACACTTTTTTTAAAACCAGTTGTTTAAAAGGAGGGACTTATGAAATATCCTCTTAGATTTCTTATTCCGGGCTATTTGCTCTCACATGACTGCCTAGGAAAATATGTATTCTCTAGGATATTATATCATCAGCTTAATTGAATTCCTTGAAAATAAAAAATGAGGTCTTACAAAACTAAACCAGAGCAATATCGGGTTTCGTAAAGGTAGCCTGTACTAAAGCGATCCTAATTTGGTTCCTGCTAATACAATAATGATAACTCCCTAGTGTTTTGACTACTTTAAAAGAATAGAAAAATAATTTATAGTGTATGTTTTGTTCGACCTTGCAAAAAGCATTCGACTCATGTGAATTAGAAGGCTCTAATGTACAAACTTCAAAAAAAGTGTGGGGATAAGAAGGGACCCATTTTTTAAAAATCATTATCAATGGACATTGTTCATTGTTGTAATGTTTAGGTTTGTTTCAATTAAAGTTGGGAATACGTGGGGGTAACACCTAGCATTCTTCTCTCCTCGTATACCTCAACTCGGTGTATCAACAAGGCCCTTGCTCACTGAGCGCCCCTACTCTTTTTCTCTACTGTATCGTTAAATGATTTGGTAAATGGAATTCGATGATAATGCATAATGCAGCATGTGGCCGGGAACAGAACAATATCAAAGTCACATACTTCGCTGATGACCTGGGTACTGTATTCAGAATCCAGGTCTCACAGTCTTCAATTAAAGACTATAACTGTGATATATCATTGTAAATACTTGGAGCGATTCCTTCACACAAGTAAATATTAAAGAAAACGAAATGATTAAGATTTTAAGTAAATTGGTGAGACTGATACATAGGAGAAGTTCTTTATTGGTTATTTTTATTATCCTTGTTACGATATGGTCCCAAGAGTAAAAATATTTAGGACTTCTTTTAAACCTTCGGGACCTTCTCCTCGCATAGTCGGGTAAAATAAAACTTTGACGAACAAATAGCCTAAAAAAGCGATGTTCTCATTACTTTATACTAAAGAGCACGTTGGCTAATGGTAAGGCGATCGTACATATTAATCCTACCCAACTTCGAAGCTATTTGATAGCTTGCATCAAACCAATTTGCGTTAATTACAATACACTGCTTTCTGAAATTTGTATAATGGACACCATTAAGTACCTCATCAGAAAGGTGGGCATGAAAGTATTCAAATCTGTCAGCTCCTAGAAAAAATGCGAATATAAAGTATTTAAAGAACATGACTCGAGCTAACTGAAAGCAGACGGAGCTAGTTAACATGCTATATCCTATCTGAACTGGCACGAATACCTCATTATAATATATATGCACAGGCTTAAAAAATTAATGATGGCTTTTTGGCTGCAATTCCTGAATCAAAACTCCGTCCCAATTGCCTAATATAAGATTGCAAATTTACAATGGCAAAACAGTTGGTAATTACAAATGTTTTTGCAAACAGCTAGAAGTATTCTTTTGAAAGATATCGGTTTTCAAATAATTTTCATCGTATGGGATAATCAAAATACATTCTCAATCACGACCAGCTTACAAAATCTATTGCAATAAACTTCCAAGAAACTAAATATATCAGACATTTGGAAAGAACTTTGACGAAAACATAGCGAGGTGTATTTGTAGCACATTTAGAACATATAAAGTGACTTAAAACAATACATATTTGATCTTGAAAATATCTTTTTGTGTTAGTACATTGATAAATCACACATTAAAAATTTTATGAAAATAAGAATTAGTAACAGTTAATGATAGAATAGGGAAGACATAACAAATTGGAAATACATAAACGCCTATGTCCCATGTGCCAATTAGATGTAGAAACAGAGTTCCATTTCATTATATGCTGTCCATACCTTAAACAAGAAAGAGAAAACCTATTCAAAAAGATAAGCGATATAGTGCCCACCTTTAAAGATAAAAACCCACATGAGAAATTCTTATATTTATTAAAAACAAACGACTATGATATAACAAAAATAAGTGTATCCTCCATTAGTAATATGTATATAGAAAGATTAGGCAGGTTGGAACAAAAATAGTGTAATAATAATAATAGTCATGATAATATTAACAATAATATATATTTTTACGTATGTGCAATATGCATAATATATATGCTTACAGATACACTCTAAATTGCAGGGATTTGAAGTGGATCCCGGGGGATTGTGGGTGGGGACCGGTCGATGTTAGGATTTAGATTTGAATCCTGAATATTTGAATTTTAGTTTTTTTTTAGACTTATATTTAAATCGTTAGGATTTGGCTCTGAATTCGGGGATCGATTGGTCCCTACCTCCGGTCCTTCGGGATTTGTTTTGGATCCCTGTAGTTTGGAATGTATGTATGTTAAATATACATACATCTAAAATATAACATTTTTGTATATTTCAGTATGTCTGTGATGGTATGTTTACATGACTATAATATTTAAGCTCAGTTATTGATTTTGTAAATATGCTTGTATGTTCATTATGATTTTGTATGTTCAATATGATTTTGTAAGATATTCATTGTTTTTGTTTTTTTTCTGTGATGATAATCCAAAGTTGTGGAATGTATATCAATAAATTTGAATTGAATTTGAATTTATTTTCAGCCTTTCGGCGGCGTCGACGCTTTCCTTAAAATAGGGGTGTTTTTTAATTTCAATCGCCATTTTCATAAAAATAGGGGTGTTTTCCGCGGAAATTGCTGTTTTGAGGTCAAAATTTCACTGTGTTTACGCTATTTAGGGTATGTTTTTCCCAGTCAGACGTCGAAAAGGGGTGCAAATTTGACTACATGCAATGAGACGTTTATAGGGTCCATTTTCAGGATGCGGGGACACGCATGCATGGGTAGCACTTTTTTCTTTGAGTGACCCCCCCCCCCGGGCCTATCAAAGGCTGGAGGAGGGGGGGGGGGAGGGGCTACCCACCCCACAGGGGTAGCTTCCGTAGGTTTTTTTTTAGGGGTAAGGTTTAGTTGGTCAATCAGGTCAATATTGTCCACCCCCTCCCCCTTTCAAATTCGCTCCGTCGCCTCTGCTATGTATGATCCTTAACAGGAGTTTTGATATCGAGATAACGAGATAACTTGTTATGATAATTTTTTTAACAAATTAAAATAATCGGCGTTTAATTTTTACGCGGTAGTTTTCAGCATTGAGGACGGTTTGGGGGTATAATTATTTATATACAAGTAATCTGAAGTACATGCATGAGTAGGCCTACACATTAAAAATATACGGTGCAACGATTTCTTTTTATTTATTTTATTTTTTCAATTTTTAATTTATTCATTTATTTATTTATTTGTTATATCTATTCTCTATGGGGTGCAATGCGTTCCTATCATAATGATCCAAAATATTAAGTGCACCCAGGGTCCAAGTTGGATCTAGGGGCCGATAATTAAAAGAGTGTCCGTTTAACCCTAAATATACGGTTATGACCGATATAGGCTAATGTCTTATGATGACCTTCTTGATGGCCGAAGACTAGATACTGGGAAAAGGTCTCTGAGACGGAAAAAAAATCTCATGGATAGATGTGAACACAAGGTTATTCCTGCGACACATGAGACGTCGTAAAGACGTCTCCGCGACTAGTCACTATAATCTCTAAACTGTCTCAAATATGTCCCAAACACTATAGCACCATACATGTTTCATAAGAACGGTTATACGACAAAAGCACCTTATACTATAGGCCTACTCTTTTTAAGAACATCTTTTTATCCGTTTTCCTATTCCATACCAGCTTCTTGCTATATATTAGTTTTCAGTCATTATTAAATTGATAAGAACTCTAAATGACTCTTTAAAGGGAAGTTCACCTTGGAATTTTATTGGTTTTAAAAAATGCAGAAAAAAAAAATGAATGAAAGTCTGAAGAAAATCGACCAAAAAATAGCGAAATTATAAATATTTAAAATTTTGATTCTGTGACGTCTCGTGCGCTCTCCCAAGCGTTGTGTATGTAAATTCCATAAATTTGTCTTTTTTTTCTTCATGGTTCTTGATAAAGGAATGGATCAATTTGATAGAGGCATGTATATTAACATAACTGTATCAACCGCACAGGTGAAAAAAAAAAATTTCTTTTGGAAAAAAAAGGACCTTTTATGGAATTTACACTAAGGTACATGCAGGTAATATGGGCCAGCAGGTAATATGGGCCACCTGAAGCAAATCATGTCGTGACCGTCGACCGGTGACCGGTGACCGGTGTGAGCACCATAATGTTGTTCATATGAACTGTATACGAAAATATATCGTCGTGAGAGCATCTGATGCCGAAATTTCTCTGAGAAAATTGCTGAAAACCAACATGGTACGGAAAACATACGTCATTTTTTTACCCTGATGTAAAATTTGATATTTCACAGAATGCGATGGTGAAAGAGTGTTTGAGGAGGTAACCTCAATTGTTTTGTATATTTAGTAAGCTTATAGTTTCATTTTAATCATACTAGCGTGTACAGGTCAATTTGTTATAGTGAAGGGGTGCAATGTGGCATAGAATGCTTGCCTAACACAGCAACATTAGTGCAGGTAATATGGGCCATCCAAAATGGCGGAAATGATTCTGGTACTTAGTATTGGGATGAGGCATCAATCTCTTTGCTACGACTTTTTGGGGTATATTCACAGTATATAATTAATATAAATAACTTATTGTAGGCCTATATTGACTTGTATAATGAAAATAATATTTAAATAATATTTAAAAAAAGCAATTTTATACAAAATACAAAACAATGAAATATATAGTCAAAGTATTTACTGAAGGGTCTTATAATTTCATATGATATCTTAAAGTTAACGATTTTCAACATTTTGAGCAAATTCCAGACATGGTAGAGTCATTGTAGTTTTTAAAACATACATTAAATACATGTGCCCATATTACCTGCACATGCAGGTAATATGGGCACTTTGGTAATGACGTCAACATTTGAATATTGCAGACAGGGGGGTTGGTGATAATTGTTTTTCTTCACAATAAAAGTTAGAGCAGTAGTTATTGATTCATATAAACAAAGTTTAGACTGTGTGTCATTTTGCAATTTTATGCAAATTAGGGAAATGAGCTTAGGGGGTCCATATTACCTGCATATACACTACATAACACATACTAGTAGGAGAACTGCTCGCATCATGTGACGTCACAAAATAAAAATTTTACATATTCATAACTACGTTCTTTTTTGGTCGATTTTCTTCAAACCTTCACTCATATTTTTATTTTATTTTTCTGCATTAAAAAAAAAAAAAAAAAAAAAAAAAAATCTAAACCCAGGATGAACTTTCCCTTTAAGTTTTAATTACTTGACTTTTTGTTTCTTTCTAATACCAGATTATCCAAGTACAATGCAATCCGCAATTGAGTTACCATCACAATCATTTAGACCATTTATGTCAAAACATGAAAAATGTTTATAAAAATACTGGAAATTTTATTGATGGTAATATTATTTGAACATTTTTTTTTGTTGTTGTTGCAATGTTTGAACTGAAAAGTAAATAACATAGGCCCGTATTCTGATAGCCTGGTTTAACTTAACCCTAGGTTAAGTGTAGTTTAACTCTAGGCTAACTTTAAAATTTAATCCCAGGTTAAAAAATTTGTATTTTGATGGTGAATTTTAGCTGCAAAACTTCCCTATCGGAATACTAAATTTTTAACCCAGGGTTAAATTTAAAAGTTAGACTGGAGTTAAACTACCCTTAACCTAGGGTTAAGTTAAACCAGGCTATCAGAATACGGGCCATAATGTTTACAGGTATACTCCTTTTATTTTTGGCATACCTTCTTACCTGGATGCATTATGTAGGATGAGGGGATAAGATGAAAAACTAATGTCTATAAATAAATTAATAAATGAATATACTTAAAATCATAATTGCATCTCTATATATTATATCGTTTGATTATCAAATAAATAAATGAAAAAAACAAAACAAAACAAAACAAAACAAAACAAAACAAGTGCATACAAGTATGGTTGTAAAGTATAAGTTTGATATATTCTACGTGCTTGCCCTATATCTAAACCCATGAACTATTGCTGACACCTCTTAAAACAAGGTTTATAGGAGTGTGACAATAAAAGAGAAAGACATAGTGTATATATTAAGAAAAAGAGAGGTCGATATGGAGATGTTTACACTGTTGATAGCATTATTAAGTCATAAAGTCGCACTGCAATATAAAGTGCTGTCCAAAATCTTCCACAAAATATTAATTTTTCATTTCTTTGGTCAGACAAGCAGAGCTTTGGGGCTGTAATTTCATAGTCGCATTTCATTACATCATTAATAGGAAATATGTATAGCTTTTCAAAAACTTGTATCCAGGTGCTTTTTGTGTCTTTCTGCTTTGGATTTTCAGAAGGCGTGGAGGAAGCAGGTAAAATGTCAGTTTAATTTGAATTAAAACGGTGCAAACCATACCATGTTAACGCAAAAAAGAAAGAAAAAAAAAAAAAAAGTAAGACGTTATGTTTGATGCCTTATTAATACGTTATTCATGGCAATACATGGTAAGGAAAAAAAAAATATGATTTCCATTCAGCCATCAAGGAGATTATGATAGCAATTTATTTTAGGAAGCTATTTATGATTTAATGATGGAAACATTTAGTTAGTAATGGTAGAGGAACTTTCAAATATTTCTGGCCAATCATTATTTGTTTTGAATATATAAAACAATATCCTTAATCACTTTAACAGATCTGATGGAGAGCACCGAGAAGGCAATGACGACTTTACTAATTGACACTAGGCCTACATCAGGTAATGAAACTGACACAAAATTGAATTAAAGGACGAATTAAATCCTAAAAGTGGTTTGAACACACACAATCAGATTGAAGATTCAATGAACATCAACGGTGTCGATTTGTTTTGGCGATATGGGGGGGGGGGGGGGGGATGATCGTCGAAATTTCGTCTTATCCTCAGTGTGACACCTACGATGGTATATGATCACAGTATCCATTGTTGGGGGTGGGGTAATGCTTGTGTACACACTATAAATATGGAAAAAAGGTATTGTATAATGCGAGCGCGAAGCGCGAGCAGAAAATTTTCCCAATAATACTGACATAAAAAGGCATTTGTAGCATAATGCAAGCGCGAAATGAGGAAGGGGCTCTAACTGGTTTGATGTATGGCTACAGATAATATGCATGCATGTCAGTATCTAATAGTGCATATTTGCAAATCAATTATGGGAGCGCGAAGCGCCAGCTGAAAATTTTCTCAATAATAGTGACATGAAATGGGAGATATATTATAGAATAATGCCAATTCGAAACTGGGAAGGGACTTTATCTTGTTTATTAAGGGGGGGGGGGCATCATGATGTAATGTCTATGAATATACACACATGCACATTATTATGCATATGAGTACTAGTAGGCCTATATCGCGAATTAAAAATTTCTCAATGATATTGAACTGAAACATGGCATTTGTAGTGTTAAATGATTATAAGCGCAAAATTGATGGAGGGAGGGCTTTTTGGGGGCTTTAATTGGTGATTAGAAGCGGAACATCATGACGTAATGTCATGCCAAAAAACACAAATCTAAATGGATGAATCCAGTAAGGGCAATATTGTGCGAGCGCGAAGCGCGAGCTGAAAATTTTCTCAATAAGTGACCTGATGAAACAAGATAGTTGTAGCCTCTTGGGAGCACGAAACGGGGAGGGAGTTAGTGCTTTAAACAAACCATCGTGATGTTCATACATGCATAAAAGATGAACAAAGTCATAATAAGTTATATTATGCGAGCGCGAAGCGCGAGCTGAACATTTTCAGGCAATTGTTAATATTTATCTAAAATTTGATTGATTTAATTGGAAAGAGGGCATTTAGCCCCCGGAGAATATAGGAAGGGTATCATATAATCAGTGGTCCGAGTCAAAAAAAGTTACCTTGTCGATGAAGAGCCGAGTTAAGTGGTACAGACTCTATCAAAATTCATTATTTATTTTATTAAAACCATCGTGGATTTTTGAGAGGAATACTTATGCCTTCAGTTATACTTATCGAGGCACCTGTCCCCTATGCACATTTGGATCGATGCCCCTGATTATCATCAATTTTAATGTTTTTTTTTTCCCCCCCTTTTCATTGTGAATAGTAAAACATCTGTGCTTCGTTAATCTACATGGTGTATTGTGTATTACATGATTACTAAAGTAAATCAGGCACACATTTTTGATTTTTGAATGTCAGAAATATGCTTTTTAGACTGCAAAATAATATAATAATGTCATAAAAGTGTTTTATGATAATGAATTTAAAATGGGTAGATTTATATGCATATAATATGATATTTGTTATTTTCTTGATATAAATATGGGGGGGGGATGATTGTCAGCACCACCCCCCCCCACCGAAATGTATTGGGGGGATGCATCCCCATGCACCCCCCCCACCCACAATCGACACCCATGATGAACATGATGAATGAGTGAACTGTACAAATTATATGCTCTAAACAGCAAGCACTGGAAAATACAATGGTTCCATGGTAATGATACGCCGGGAAAAAAGATAATTACTGTAACAACCAACACTTGGAATAATCATTAATTAAGAAGAGCTGCACAAAATCTTGGAGGACTTTCCTCCGTGCATAAATTATGACGTTTCATAACTTTAATTCCATCATAAACTTATATATCTCATTATAATAATATTATATTTTGCGTATAGAGCGAATGAAGACTGACAAAGAAATCACAATGAAGACTGACAAAGAAATCACAGCAACTCCTCCTGAAGACCCAACAGGTAAACTGATCCATAACCACTTCAACTTATACCAATAAATTTCGATAAATATTGGTATGAAGATGATTTTAAAAATGTATATATATCTTGTCACGCAAAAATTACTAATTAATCTTCTCTGAGCGATGGACAATCAATAAGACATCAAATACAAGTTAATTGTTTTGTGTGAGATGAATGACTAATACATGTATAAAGCACAAAAAAAAGAAAGATATTGAACAAAATTTATGAAGTAAGAACAAGGACAAATTAAATTTTTAAATGTTTTTTTTTTTTTTCTTCTGATTTTATCACTTCAATGTTTTTTTGTTCATTTTGACCCTTTACTGCATAGTGGACCTTTTCATAAAATCATATTCAAATGGAATGCAATCATCCTTTTCCACCAACAACATTTTAAGGGGGAGTCCGGACCCCTCCCAAAAAAAAAAAAAAAAAAAAAAAAAAGAAAAAGAAAGTAAAAGAAAAACGGATAAAAAAAAGTTTGAAGAAAATCGGACTAATAATAAGAAAGTTATGAATATCTTAACGATGCAAACGTTGCATCGTTGTGAAATTCATAACTTATTATTAGTCCAATTTTCTTCAAACTTTTTTAAAAAATCTGTTTTCTAATTAATTTGCTTTTTACGAAGTCTAAGACAACTTATTTTGGGTCCGGTCTTCCCCTTAAACGAAGTTCTTTTTCTCTTGTATGTCTCAAGAATTGTAATTCTCTGTCTCTGATTCTGTCCAAAATCAGATCCAGCACACACTCAAAAACTCATGACAACGGCGGACGAACAGCCAGGTAATTTTCCAATATCGTATCTGAAATAATAAAAATAACGAGTTGTTGTTTGTAGTTTTTACGGCACTGTCATTCATATTAAAGAATATCATATGTGTGTCATGATGAAGTTGTAGTATGATGTGCAGCTTTTAAAGTTAAGTCTACTTTAAGACGCCTAAATATTGACTGGATATTGATGACTCCCTTCCCCAAGAAATCCTGGATCCGTACCTGCAACCTGCAGTTATTATAAGAAGTATCATACTTTCACATTTTTGTTTTGATTCCATAGTTGCCCAACCATGGGTGTTAGATGTAAGTGTTGCATTCGGTGCCGTAGGTGTCATGATCATCATCGTTCTCTTCTTCGTGATCAAAGGCATGCGAGAAATCAACATCGAAGAAGCAAAAAATAGGGTCGAGAAAGTAGAGTGAGTAATGTGATTTCTTATTATCGTCTGAACAGATAAACAAAATCACGTGTGTACCTATACTGAAGTACTAGTGTAATACGATAACACTGCTTTACGCAAATGAATTGTTCTGTAAATGAATACATTAAGTATTGTATGACGGAAGGTATAATGGAAAAGCATCCCGAATGACCTTGATCGTTGATATAAATGTACAGTGAAAACTTTCATGACAGTTATGCAAATGATTTCATAGAAATATTTTATTCAAATTTGTTTTCTACTGTCACCGTACGTTTGCACTTGATGATTATAAGTTGTTTGCTTTTTATCTGTCATTTTTAGGATTCCACTCGAAGTTATAAATCATGGAAGGACGTCATCTGCATTGACTTGAAATAATATCAATTATAGAAGATGGACCTTATTATTATTTTAAACACAACCGTGACAACCTTTATTTTACGAAGAAGAAGGGGAAAGTTCCACTGAAAATTGCCTTACATTAACTTCAACAAACTATTGTAGTCTGAGTGGGAAATATGTATAATTTACATTCACATTTCCGTGTACTAATTTACTTTATCCACGTGACAAAGTGCCAAGGATATTATTGAAGTGTAAAACTCGGGATCATAATAATTATTGGAGACACAGGATGGCGCTATACCAGATTGACAGATGAGTTGATAACAATATTCTGACAGATGAAGGCTTATCTCCTTTTACCATTTTTTAAAGGATAAATGAAACGAAATCATGTTTGTGGATTAATCATATTTATCGTGATCTGTATTGCAACTAAAAGTTACTATTGTTCTTATAATTGTCCTACTTATTCATGTTATTATGTGACAAATTACACCAAAACACCATTATGATATATGACAGAAAAAATATATAGGCCTATAGAATTACATTTTTTTAACCGTGTTACTCACAGAATGTAATTAGAGAGGGAGAGAGAGAGAGAGAGAGAGAGAGAGAGAGAGAGAGAGAGAGAGAGAGAGAGAGAGAGAGAGAGAGAGAGAGAGAGAGAGAGAGAGAGAGAGAGAGAGAGAGAGAGAGAGAGAGAGAAAGAGAGAGAGAGAGAGAGAGAGAGAGAAAGAGAGAGAGAGAGAGAGAGAGAGAGTTGAGAGAAAAATATCGGAATGTTAGAATTTTTATCAATTTCATCATCACCAGTATGCATTATGGGCGCTTGATCCTTTCTGTTTACTTCCTCATCATCATAATTCGAAACCATCACCAGCATCAATCTCCTCACCATTATCATCATCATCATCATCATCATCATCATCACCACCACCACCATCATCATCATCATCACCACCACCATTATCATCATCATCATCACCACTGCCACCACCACCATCATCATCATTATCACCACCACCATCATCACCATCACCACCACCACCACCACCACCATCATCATCATCATCATCATCATCATCACCATCATAATCACTCATCATTATAATTATCGCCATTAAAGCAGTGACAGCATTATCCTCATTATATTTATTGTTGTCTTCACCTTCTACATCAGCAGCATCAACACCATCATCAGCAGCAGCACATTCCTCATAATCCTCACCATGACTACAACATGTCTTCATCACCATGATCATCATCAACATTCAGCACGATCATGATCGCCATTATCATTATTATCGTCAAGTTTACCGCCATCCATCATTATCACCATCCACATAATTTTCACAAGTCCTCATGAGACTCACTTGATCAAATTGAACAAAAAAAATAAAAAACGCATTACAAATTCTGTTTTCGTATCAAAATATTTTTAATGCGAGAGTCAGGAAATGTCTTTTTCATATACAATATCTTATTCCCAGTATTACAGTAAGTCTGGAGATAGAACAACACAGAATTGCACAAATTTCACGAAACATCAACAACAAAAAGCAACCAAAAGAACATCTACCCGTCACCACCCCGATTGTAATGCAACAAAATGACATTTAATTTAAACAGTGCAAACATGAAAACAAAGTTGAATAATCCGAGTCAAACTATGTCACGTCAAGGCACGTACAGAGCACATTCAGATTTGATATTATTTCTATTTGTGTTCTAAAATTTGGACAGAGAACTGCTGGAGAGATTATTTTCTAGTAAGTGTTTGTTGAGCTGTGGATAGACAGCGATGTAATAGTATTAGAACCGAAGAATATTGATAAGATTACAGATGATATTGACATGGAAATATCAAATTGATATTTCAAGCTCTGACATTACACTTTATCTCATTCCTGTCTTAAACAAGTTATGATGAAAGACTTAACATATTATTACAAAATTATTGCTTCAGAAAGACTTATACACATTATATTTCAAGGATACAATAATATCTATAAACTACCAACTACTTCTACAAAATGAGAAATGATAACTAGCTTATCCTGACAAACGAACTACAACAAGAATGGTTGTAATTAGCACATTCCCTAACTAAACAATTTAACATTGCATTATTGGATATCAACATTGTAACATATATTTACAAATCATTTCAGCGCATTGTAGAATTGTTTCAGGAATATTATCATAGAATAACGTTTGGCACTTTCAAACTCAATCTTCAAAAATACAAAATGTAGTATAGAAAATATTATTTCATAGAATATGTATATTATATTACGTATGTTATCTACGCTTATACTATTTGGCATGTGAAAATATCTCGTTCATAATATATATTACGTACATACATATAATATTGACGATTAAAATTCATTAATGACTTATCTAACTCAACACTAATTTATGTGTGTTATTATAATACTTCATTTATGTATCAGACATCAACGATTACATGGCTAGAATTTTGCGTCATGTATGTATATGTGTTCAAGCAACTACATGTAAATATCATATTATATTTATCAAATGGGGCAACTTTTCACCCCTCCGATAATTGTCACCTCGGGAAAGATATTTCAGATAACGATAACATATTTCAGCGGGAATATTCCCTAAGTAATATACCTAGTTTTATCCCTCAATCCCTCGAGGCTTATGGTCTTATCCCTTCTCTTGTTTTGTTTTGTTTTTCTTTCTAATAAACAATTTGTTTTCAACAAAGATTGACTTTTAAATGGTTTCTGGAGGGAGGGACTTTACGTCATCCCAGGGCAATCTTGTAACGAATTCCATCACGAATCGACAATTTCTTTTCGACACCCCCCCCACCGCCCCCCCGATACGATGCATGAAACTCTGTACACAACTCTGGGAGATACTGTTATTGTTTCAAAATTTCAAACGTGACTGAAATTACAATATTGTTTAGCTCATTCTTTGCTCTTGAAAATGAGGTTGACTTACGATTTGTAAGTTTGAATACTGATTGTGCAAAAAAAATAAGGAAATAAGACAATAGAGCCCCCATTCTTCGTTCCGTATTTCAGATATTTATATGGCTATATCCTACAGGTTAAACTTTAGACAATGCATAGTAAATCATTTCTAATTTCAGTAAGTTGAAAATAAAAACTGGCAATATTGAAGGCTCCTTCAGTCGTGAATAATATTTCAATCAATATATAATCGAATGAAATTATCCCTAATCTACCTAGCTAATAATCTCTTTAGGCAAGTATACTATTTCGACAGTCCTTTAGTCTGTCCGTCATGACATATCGTAAGGGAGCTGACATCTTGGTTTCGAAGATCAGCAAAACTTAAATAGAAGCTAACAATAGAATCAATTTAAACAACAAAAACAATATAGCCAAAATATCTAATTCTTGGAATATATTGCCACTTCATTCACGTGTCCGCATCCAACGAATCTAGTCCTCAGGCATAGAAGTACTGACTTCATTGAGCAATTTTAAACATTGTGGTGCAATCAGTTGGCAGAAAGAGAGTTATAATTTCGCGTCCTCCACCCCCCCCCCCCCCCAAAAAAAAAAATAGATAAATTTTTTTTTTTCTTTTTTAAAAATCTGTTTCTAGCTTGTAAATCCAGTAGACATTCTGTGAACTGTGTAATATCATTTCACGTAATAAAGCGAATCTCATTTTGTTTTGGCTCTAAATAACTGCTTAAAGTCCCAGACCGGACCGAGAAATGAAAACCAAAATTACATATAAAACGAAAGCTAATATTTCTTCCTAATACAACAATTCCCATTTAAGCATTTTTAATCTTCCATTTAGAAAGTATTCATTAAAAAAGGTGATCAACTCAACCAAGGCCATCCCTCGCAAGTACTTCGGTAAAAGAAGTACTCCTATTATTATATAATGTGGCGATTACTGTCAGAAGTTTTAACACCTAATCAGACTGGCATTTTCAATAGGAGATTTTGACGTGGGGTGGGGGGGTCAATTTGAGGACCACCCAACCCCCCCTGAGATCTCACCGCGGTTAGTCGCTCGCGCGAAATTTTTGCGCGAACGGTCGCTGCACATGTAAAGGTGGTCGCTGGTACGTTTAATCACATTAATTTATGCTATTATGCATACTCATGTATGCAAATTAGATGCTTTTTTTTTTTATGGAAATTTCGTTAATATTTCATTAAGTAAATATAGTTATGAAGCCCAAATTTTTCTAAAAGTTGCTAGTAGCAAAGGACACAGTATTGAAAAGACAAATCAGAATTTCAAATTAATTCTTTTGTATTCTAATTGTTTTATGAATTTCTTTGTATTCTATTGTTTTTATTTTTATGCTATTTCTTTGTTTTGTGTAATATTTTTATGCTCAGAAATGTATTTTGATCAATATAAAGACAAATTAATCAATCAAAGGCTCAGAAGGCACATTATCAGTGTTATAAAGAATTTCAGAAAAAAAGCAGTATTTTGTACAACAAACGCATGCAAAAATGACGATTTTCGGGTTCAATTTAGGGCCTGACATGCGATTACTAATGTTGCGTTTAACGCAACAACGGAGTATCCGATTGTTTCAAACTTAAGGTGTCACCAAAAGCGCCGCAGGTTGCGATTCGCAGCGGTGCTCGGCAGAATAGTCGCGGATTAATCGTACAACAGAAAATAGGGTCAACAGGGGGTGCGTCAAATTGACCCCCCCAGCTTCTGTTAAATAGGTTTAAGGGAAGCTGCTGCAGCCATGATAGGGTTTCGGCTTTAGAAAACACGTTTGTATTGCTATTGGTCAGAACCATAGGACCCCATTGGAATAGAATTCTATTGTTCTGACAAGCATACAAACCGTGTTCTAAAGGCAAGAAACCCAATCATGCCTGGCAGTAGCATCCTTAAACTTTCTTTATGGTCGTCATCAGCCGCATATAAATAGGCGGTACTTTTACGAGTTCTTGGAGGATGGCTGCTGCGGTGAGACGTTCGATCTATCTTTTTTAGAATAAATGTTATGTAAAATTTAATCTTATTTTGGAGAAGGTCGATTATTATGGTATATATATCGCGCTACCTTTAGCTTTCAAATCGATGTAAAGGTTGTATTTACTCCGTCAACGGTCTTAAGTTTGAATTGCCATCGTTTTTGTAATCTAATTTTGTATTCTTAAATGTTTGCATAATTAACAAAATCCCAAAGTCATGACATCTTTAAGTTTTGTATGATATGACAATGTAGAGAATAATCAACGGGAATATGTTTCAAGCTTTCATATCTCACAATCCTGTCGTGTAGTGCATTCTCCATTTAGGTGAAATGAGAAGTATAATCATGAAGAATTATGGTGAACATTTAGTAGATATCCTTCCTCTGATTTGTAATTATCATTCTGAGCGTCATGATGATATTCTGTAACCGTCCTATCTTCACCACTACCACTACTACCGCTGCTTACCGGAGAAACGTTCCCCGGTGATCTCAGTTCACTCATTCGCCGTTGCTGCTCAGCACGGTTCTGCAAGGGCAGTGAAGCTTCGTCGTGCTCGCGGTACAGCATCATCTCTGATGTTGGGCTGAGGTCTGGACGGGTCCTCATGAAGTCACCATCGGCTCCAGCTGCTGCGGCTTCCTGCTGCATGACAAGCTTCTGGAACTGTAGCTTGTCCTGGTACTTGCGGAGCTCGGTGCTGTCCGGATGTTTCTCCTTGATGTGGTCATAGTGGAGGTCAGCAGTCTGGGTTGTTATGCCACATTCCTCACAGACGAAGATTTTTGATCGGCGTTGCTTGTATGTGTAGCGGTGTTGCTCCCCGTGTACCTTGGACAGGTGAGATTCCAGAGAGCAACGCTGTGTGAAGGCCTTGCCACACTTCTCACACTTGTAAGGACGGACTCCTGCAATTATTGGAGAAGAATCAAATGAAAAGGAAATGAAAGAAGTTAACAAACGTGAAAACATTTAATCTAAACATGTTTGGTAGAATGCATGGTCACTTGCCTGATATAATGAAATGCAAGATATTAAATTGACATTTAAATAGCTGTTTAAGGTCTAATGTATTCAAAATTTCCTCAGTGGATCTATAATTTCATTTCGTAAGATTATTCAAGGGTGTGGAGAAGATCTATACCAGAACGAAATATCACTCTATGACGACTGAAGAAGAAATCAATTATCAGTTTCGGTCGGTATTGAGTCGTTTCTGATTGACTACAAGTATAACAAGTTATTAGAACGTAAAAGAATATTGCTAAATTCTCACCAGTATGTGTCCTGACATGTCTCTTCAGGTCGAAGGTATCATTGAATCCTTTCCCGCAGAAAGCACAATTGTATCGTTTGGTGGCGCTGTGGCACTTCATGTGGCGGTTAAGAAGCCTCTGGAGCGGGAAGACCTTGTTGCACACCTCACATAAGAATGTTGACTCTCCGATGGATAGTCCACTGGAAACATGGTTGTTCAGGCGAGATCTTCCTGGTGCCCGTTTGAGTGGGGCGTACTCAACCGTAGTGGTGACGGGCGGTGGTTGCACTGCGACGTTGGACACAGGTGTGATAAGATCCCGAAGAGGTTGCTGCTGGGTAGGCGAGCCATCCTTCCTGGTCCCTGTGAATTCTTGGACGAGGCCTTTGGGTTGAGTTGTCGATGTTGTAGGAATCCACAAGTTTCTGACGGGGGCGTTCGCCAGGTGCGGAAGCACAGGCTGGGCAAGGGTTTGAGGTGGTAGCAGACCCATGCGATGTGGCTGCTCTTGGAATACAGGAGGTTGTATTGTTTGACGCGGTTGGTTTAATTCTAACTGCGTTGTGACTCCTTGGGGGAAACCGTTTTGAAAATGAAGAGGGATAGGACGAAGAGTTGTTCCTCCGATTGGAGGTGTCTGTGTCGTCGGAATAATTGGTCCCCTCGTGTCAATTGTATTAGAATGAGGAAGGGTGGAATGGACAGTGTTTAATGGTGGACGACAATCATTTGGGACTAGCTGGTTGAGCTGCAAATGAGGCACTGGGTTTTGAGTCGAATAAACACCAGGTGTTTGCTGCATTGGCGTCATCTGTGGGATTTGACCGTTGTACTGGCCTAACATATTCTGATTGATGCTATATTGAGTTGTCTGCTGAAAGGTAACATGCGCCTGAAGATCCTCGGGTCGCCGAAGATGTGCAGTTGGAGATTGCATCGTTATGGCGCTTTGGGATGGAAGTTGATGCTCAAGGTGTGGTTGAAGTCGAGATTTAAGGACGGACGGATTGAACATGGGCTGGCAAGGCGATGGGTCACCACTACGAATACTTCCGCTTGTGTTTCCACTATCTGGAGTGGTAGGGTCGGATGCGAATGGAGATCCTCTATTACTGTTATCACTATTTGAACTAGCAATGGATTCTAGAGAGGACGGCGAATCTCTTGCAGATCCTATCATTCTGTCTAAGGCATGTCTTTTAGATTGTTGGACAATGTCCAATGGATTGAACATGTCCTTCCGTTTCCTTGTTTCACAATTGATAGGATTTTTGGTTCCATTTGAAGATGCTGTTTTAGATAAAAGTTCTGTATTTGGAAGCTCAGTTGATGAATCAAGAGAGTGGTTGGAAGCATCATTTTCACGGTCTAAATTGGGTGGAGATGAGCGGGGAGAAGCGCTTGCTTTTGAAGGGCTGGTCTGTACAGTTGGAGGGGACACTAGAGAGCGCATGTGACGTTTTCGAGGTGGCAAGTTTTTCGTTGGGATACTAGAAATAGATGCATCAACTCCTTGATTGAGTGACAACTCGCTGTTTCCTACATAAGCGATACTATCTGATTCAGGGCTGTTTCTTGTAATGCGAAGTTGTTCCAAAATTGGAATCTCTGGTGAATCTCTGAAACTTGTGGATGTGACAGAGGAGCCAGACGGAGTATCGTTGACTTGGGACTCGGAGATCCTACTTGATTGGTTGACATCTCCACCAGCCGTGACCATTGCATCCTGATTACGAACTGAACTTGAGCTTCCAGCTAGGATAGTCGAAATCATGTAATCCGTGCGATGCGTGCTGCCGTTCCCAGAGAAGCCATTCGGTCCTTTCCTCGCAAAAGCTTTATGTTGCTCATATTTGTTACACTCTGCAGCCCTTGAATTTAAGAGGGCGTCGTTCTGTTGGTTTGCAAGGGATGGAGACGTGTCTTGTTTGGATTTCCAGTCGCAGAGGTCGGCAAGGGTGTGCAGCCAGGCATTGGAGACATCACAAATGAAGCTGTTGGAGATGGTTGGGACAGTAGAGGACTCGACCTTGACTTCGCTATTCATCCCGTTTAAAGGATCACCCTTCGATTGGAGCTCGAAGTGTGATCCTTGGTTCGTGGTGTTGACTACGGCATTGGTAGAGTGTATGGGGAGGGCTGAAGGTGGTGGTGGCCCAAATGTCAAAGGTCGAAGTGTCAGGTCAGCTGAGGAGGAAAACGCCATGTGGGAATATAATGTAAGTGAAAGGTATCCACTCTCCTCGCATGGCTGCTGAGCCTGCAATGGAGGAGTATAAGATAAAATACATTTTTAGTCAATAAAGCAACAAATAACTAATACTAAATTCACAAAAAGAAAAAAAAAAAAAAAAAAGTAATGACAGAGCAGGTGACCATCAAAATGAATGCTGAGTCATTATACTTATTATCTTTTTATTATCACTAACCTCGGTTATTAGGGTATTATTGTTATAAACTGCGCTTTATGCGGGACATAAATATTTTGGTTGTACAAAAATGAACCGCTCTTCAGAAGCTTTAAAAATAAAATTAGAAATTTCAATTGATTAGTATAGCTTCTCACTCACACTAAGATTTTCATTTATGAGTATCTACATCTGATCATATAGCTATCCATATGTAACTATAAGAGAGTACCATGAACTATAAAGCATAAATGTACTCAATTCATTATGTGAGTGTTATATCAAAGGCGTGTCCTTTGTGAGCTCGGGAGAATCACGAGTATACTAAATAAAATCACCACGATTTTGGTAGTTTAGTTCTCTAACGTTGAAGAATCTTATCAGGTTATGTTAGGCGGTTGATTGAGCACATCTCTCCGTCTCAAAATCATACATCTCCACTCTCTCTCACATCTCTTCTTACCCTCTCTCTTCTCCCTCATCTCTATCATTTCCTTATTTTTGCTTTTTATTACTTCCTTCTCTCCTCGCAATACAGCACTTTGTTATTCAACCATAGCAAGTTTCATCATCCGAAATGGTTTTATGTATATAGGGGGGCTAGCGATTTTTTTCTCCTTATTCATGTTATTCATTTAGTATTTAGTGGTTGAACGTAAGTTTTAAATATTAATTATTTGGTAGTTAGCATTAACACTGAACAATTAGTGTACCAATTGAATGTTTTTTTTGCTTATCAATTTCGAGTGAAAATAAAATGCTTTGACAAATAGGGCATCAGTGAATATCTTTAAATTCATTCACATACCAAACACTCTAATGGCGTTTCGCTCACAGTACCTATCAGCCACAGACTTATGATCGGAGATACCGAACCCAACTCGACAAAGAAACGGAGGTTAAGCATTGCCGATGAAGATGGGATGAACGACAGTTAGAGTATGGAGAGTCACGGTAGTATGGTTGGTGTCGCCAAGTATAGGATGTTATACTCCTCCTTTGATTGCTTCGTAGTATTGGATTTACATCGAGCTATATTTCCCGCTGTGCTCGTTACATACTTCTCTATGCTCTCCTTATTATGCATGATTAATCAATCACGCGCGGGTTCTATGTCGTTGTGACAACTTACAATATAAATACTTCGTATATAAAAGTATAAACATAATCCAGAGTACTGAACAAGATAAACTTAATTAGCCACCGATATATGTGCGCTACTTAGCTATGGAAACCATAAACAAATATTATTTTGTCCTTAAACCCATACAATATCACTTCAAATTCAAAATCCGATTTTTTTCGATATGAAGATATAATTTATGGATTCGCAAGCTCTCAGGTTAACAATAAAAACATACTTCCCGAGCTCCAGCGTGCTCGATGGTAGTGATCGTCGTGAGTGTAGTTACGGTGAGGGGCAGTCACATCACACCAAACATGAGCACGCCTCGATCTTTTAAGATGAAGAGAAGACTGACATCAGCACGATATCTCTTGATAAAATAGAAGTGGTATTTATATATCAAAGAATTTGTTTAAAAACACATTAAGTGTTGTAAACTACGCTGAATAATAATCAAGATAGAATTTTATCGATATCATTCTGGTTCCTTTCCCGAATGCCCGGAAATCGTCGTTATACTATTATATTTTATTTATTCATTTTTTTTTTTTTCGGCGTTTACGGTACGCAAATATAATAGGGGACTAACACGAGGATGAGTCTTTCTCTACGACGGGCGGAATGTCCTTGCGCTCGCATCTAGAAACTCTGACTACGGATTCTATGAGGATGCCTAATATAAGATTGACTAATTAGTTAGTAATCTTACAAGAGGCGATTGGAAAAATACTGGCATGCCAGCTATTCACTCTATGCTGTTTAAGCCATTATCAGAACTTTCTACCCAAACATCAGAATCATTATAATGCAAGGAGAGAATATATGCTTGGATATGAAATGAGCTTAGTCATTGCACTTTGCAAATATGAGTAATAATCAATCAATGAACGATAATAACTCTTCTTCGACGTGATAAGAGATGCAAATAAGCGAAAAGAAATAAACACTCACCAATGATGTTTCAGAGCACGCAATAAATTAATCTAACCCCATTTTTGTTTTCTCTAATAAATAGAGATTGCTTGCTTTTCTTCATTATTGAAATCATATTCAGTGCCTTTCGACTAAAAATTCTTAAAAAAGCTTAATGGAAAACTGAGTAAGAAAAGAAGCTTCGTAATTTTGAGTGCAACATGTGCACATATGTACAACAAGGGACTGTCTATACTATAACTTGTTTACACCATCAACTAAATGTCTTTGGAGCACGTTAAATTCAGACGGTGCTAACAAGATGAAAGCGTGAAATGATAGAAAACGGAGGTTGTCATAACACTAGAGTATTGAATTTAGTTTAGATTCAATAAACACGTCCTACTAAGAAAATCGTCAAACACTATTTCTAGAGAATATGTATGACATGCACGTCCTAAAAGTGAGAGATGACGAAATATCGGTTACCTATTTTTAAAACTTTTATAGTGTAAACACACTGTAGTAGAAATGCTTGAATTGGGGGTTCCTGTTTGTTCTATACGAGAGAGAGACAATTCTCTACTACTAGTAAGATGGTTGCACTCAAACAATCCTAAAAAAAATTCAATGAAATAAATCTGGGCGATCAAATAGAGATTCGCAGCTGCGAACACCAAAGATAAGAACATTTTTGTGAGTATCCCTCAGCAACAGCGTAAGTGTTCTGCAAGTGATAACGTTTTGACCTCCAAAGAACGATTTCGTAATTAAATCAACTATCACTCCCCTCGAATAAAACAGTTCTTCGTCTGTCGCAACTGATTTCATTAACACCACTCAACCACCTCGGAGTATCATCCTCATAAAATGATTGAATTCCTGACAAATCAAGAAATGTCAAAGTCCAAAACTTCTCGATGAAAGACTGTTATCACAAGTACACAACTCAAAAATCAGCTCCAAGTCGGTGGACGGTTTGGCCCATCGAGTGGAATGTTAATACTTTATATTCATTTTTGGGATTGTACTTAGTATGTCTGGTCGAGGGTGACCGGCCTTTATTATACGAGATTCAATAAACCAATTTTAATACAACTTTTTCTATTGGAACTATTTCCGAGAATATACCACAATATCTTCCTACACAACTGATAAGGAGACGTTTTTCTTTACAAAACAAGTCGGGCACGCTTCCTCCTAAAAGCAAAAGAATGAAAATAAAGTCATAAATTCCACCGTTTACATGTTACTGTTGAAAACCTACTCCATTAGATTCATAAATTGTATTATAAATGCAGTATTAGCAAAAACATATCAGTATTATTGCGCTCCATTAGGTATACACCGGAAGTATTTTATGTATTCGAAGAAATGTTCCTCTACGCACGTTAGTTGCACAACTTTATATTTGCTTCTTATTATCATAAAGGGTTATATAATTAAAATTCATTTCATTCTAATCAGCTTATATAAACAACCAGCTCAAAAACTAACTAAGTTTCCTATATATTTATGTAACTGTAGCTTATAACTGGAATTTATCAGAAGATGTTCTCCCATCCCTCGACCAATAATTGAAAATGTATTATCATCAATGTCTTATAATTCATATGTGAAACGAATCCCAAGGGTAGTGTGTCCCCTCGGTTACTAATGGGAGGTACTATTATACCACTCGGGACTGGTCTTTTGTTATTAACAGGTGCATTGACATCCCCCTCATGAGGTTATGGTCAGGGGTGGGGGGAGGGAGTACATGCGTTGGAATAGGGGATGCAAACCCCTAAACGGGGAGTTAACCCCTCAAGGGGTGCCAGAAAGCGGTGCTCTCCACGCAAAGTAGGCTGCTATCGTCTGTCTTTCATTTGATTAGTCGGACTATTGACAAAGTAGATCATCTTCTTTTCATTGAATATTTTTCTCATTACTTTATGATAAGTAATATTATAGAACATATATATCGACAAAATAATTTTGAGATTTATTTTTATGGGGGATTTTTATAGACAACCATCAGTCTGTGTTTTTATATCCTCCAAAATATGTCGTGTGATGTACTCAAAATATACCCTTAAAATGATTATAAAAAAACACATGTTAATTAACTTTTGGAAAATATTTGATTTTTTAAACCCTTGATAATTTATAATATATTTATATGGAAATATTTGTCGTCATTGATGAATAATATAATGGATAACATTAAAGGGTTTTAAAAACGTGGGTTATATTAGAGCAAATAAATGTAGTGATAATGTAAACAAGTTGAAATGTTGAATAGATATTGATTGGCAGATTAAGAAATTTAAATAGCAGGTTCGAAAGTTTTGAAAAACAATTTACTGTTTTTTCTATTTCCCAAGATATGCAAAAGATGTGTGGTTAGTTTCAAAGAAATGTACAAAATCCTGGTTAAAGATTTGTCACTTGATTTCTCTTTTTGAATGACAAAAAAGAGGACAGTGTATTTAAATTGAGTAAAATAACCCAATGAAATGAATATCATGAAACAACGAGACTCCTGGATTTGTGAAATTATCTGGTGGCCCGCGGCCTTTCCTCACTAGAGCGGTTAACTTCGTTTGGACAATTACACCCCTCGCGAAGCGTGCACGGTTATATTGAAATATGGTATGAAAGGGATAATTATTATGATATTACAAGTATCATTGTGGGTACACCATCAATACTCCCACGTATTGATTTCTTAATTATAATATCCCAGAGAGAGAGGAGAGAGAGAGAGAGAGAAAGAGAGAGAGAATACTATTGGTATATGTGTTTGGGGCAAAGATGAATTTAACCAAAAATCTTCTGTCGGATAATCTGCTCTAAATATTATCATGTTAATCCCGAGGTTTTAATAATACACATATTTTTTAAAAAGTTCTGATAAATACAATAAACCACATTAATTTGCCGTTGAAATGGTAAAAAAAGTTGAACCATTTCATAAAAAAGTGCAAGTTTTGAACAATCATGATTAAAGTTCTGTTTGGAGTACGATTGGGATTTGAATTAATGTTTAACTGATAAATTGAAACGACAAATCATAAAGTTGGATTATCAGAATGGGAGCTACATATTCCGCTTTGGATAAATGCAAAAATTAATTTCATTAATTTCTGTACAAAAATAAAACCACACCTTCAATGTTTTGTACGCTTTAGGTCGAAATAGAGGGGGGAAAATCACTTTACCTCTAAAAGTGCAAAGTTATATGCCAGAATTTGAAAAGCTGGTAAACACATTTTAATAGCCATTAATTAGCAACAGCGATATGAGAAGTATTTTGATCTGTGATATATTAGAAAGGTTTATACATTATTTTAAAATCGCAATGAATATATACTTTTCAATGAACTAGATTAAACATAATATATACACTCATCGAATGGTTGACCTCAAATTTGGTTTTTATTGATCTAATATGAACGATATTTCACATTACTCTTGAATGAACCTGAACGCTGTACAATTTTTCTTTGAAGAAAGTTGCAAAGCTTACAACTGGATGAACCCCTTGACTCAATTGAGGAAAAAAGAATAATACAAATGTGAATGGATGGATGGACATATGAAAAGATGGCCGGATTCAACTCTATTCGTGTTTTTATTTTATTGATTTTGTCTGTTGTGGGCGTATTAAAAGGATCAACCGATGCTGCTGAGAGCTGTAAATGTGAGACACACAGACATACGTTATTCAGTCAGTTTCACCCTATCAGTCCCAGGCCACATGAAATTTTACAGAAATAAAACTGATTTTGATGCGATTTTGTATTTTTTTTTATGTGCATCCCTTTATTTTAATACAGCAAACCCCATTTTGTAACCTCGAGTAAATATTACATGTATATAATTATGTCATAAAAGTTGTATAATGTTGAATTTGATGCTTTATTGCTTTATAAAATGAAAAAAAATAATAAAATAATATATGGGGTCTGAGTTATTCAAATACATTTGTTTAGAAATAGTTTAAAAACTTGGTAAAATACATGCTTTGTATGTGAACTATTGAACAATGTTGCGTGAAATAAAAACAGAAATTGAACAGCTCTCAAATTATGCTTCATTTCAATTAAATCTTTAACCCGACTACAGATGGTTTGACGCACGAAGACTTTAATTATTTTAATTATCATTATAAGAATGCTATGAATCAATTCTAAGTGCAAGAGTTGACTTATTTATAAATTTTTTATTCAATGGGTCAAGACCATATGAAAGAATCTAAATTAATCTTATCATATCTAGGTCATTGACAGTCAAAGAGATGGTGTTTTTTTAATAAACAACCTTTATATGAAATAACGGTTGATAGAAGGTAATTATGTCATAACATGCAGAGATAGCAGTCACTCAAAAGATGTCCCTAGCAAGAACGCGTCTCATCCTTATTGAGATATTTTGCAAAAGTCTTATTACCACAATGAGGTTTCATTCTAACTGAAAGATAAAAAAATAGGTACCTTATTTAATATTATAGTATTTATATTCATTTACATATATAATATATATTTTAAAAACTAATTAATATTGCACGGTCGTAAAGAAATACATTGTTGGGCCTAAAGTATGTTTCTTGGTCTTATTCGAGTGTAGTTTCTGAGATTAGAGCCCCTTGTATCTTATAAGAATGTCGATTAGAGTTTAAAAATTAATGAAATAATGAATAATAAAAAGTGATGTGGCGATATGGAGAGAGAGGGTTATATTCGGAAGATATAAAACTCATTCCTAGTGAAATACTTCATCAAAGTTTTATAGGAATCAATCACAAAAATGTATAAACAGCATGGGACAATTAATATCGAATATTGATCGACAGTATACAATATGTTTTTTGGGATTGTAATGGTTTTTAAAAAAAAATTTATTTGGAAATTTATAAAACCCAATTTTTGAAATCTTGAATAACACAAATGAGGCCTCAGGAATTAGACCCATGTGGTGTCAACATGTGCCTATGCCGAGTCCCGATAAAAACAACTATTTATTCAATACTTTATGAGCATTCAACAATTTTAATCTTGATGTATTAGCTGCTTGAGAATTCACCGAGATTTCAAAACGACCCATAAACTGGCAAGAGTCATAATGGTATAACACACATATGAATGTATTGTTTGGATTGGTTATTGCGAGAAGGCTAATATTTAATTTGCTTGGCTCAACGTGATGGGAGCGGAAAGGGGACTCTGACCATATTATGTTTAATACAACATTTGGTTAACTACACATTGAGGGATTAAAGGGATACGATAGAGGAGTTTTAATGAACGTTGAAACGAGCTATCATTTTAATATAGATTTCAACACATCCGTATTTTAAAGGTAGTAAACATCACAAACTCCACAATCGCCAACAAACTGAACAACAAAAATGATTTTAAAGTTTGACCTCTTTTTCACCTCTATAATTATATACTTTTTTTCTTCACTTAAAAATTATTTGCACATGAATCATTTCACCTATATCCTTGATGTTTCGTATATCCCATTTCCTACATGCCGGGGGGGGGGGGGAGGGGTGTTGAATCCTAACCTTCCGTAATATTTACACCATGTGCCACAGCGCAATCTCACTCCTATTTCTATTTCTTTTCTCTTTCTCTTTCTCTCTCCTCTCATCTCTCTCTCTTTCGGGGCCACCGGTAACAACAAAGGTTTGGCAATCAATCGCTAATGCAATAGCCAAGTCAAGATCTTTGTACACGCGCATTTTTGTTCAAGAGAACAGACCGAGCAACCAAATCAGAAAGGTCTTATCATTTGAATTGATCCGAGCAAGCCTTTGTGTTATCTGTCTGTCTGATTTCTATGATGTTTCTGAGTATCTCATCATTGCTCTATCATCAGTGCCCCTATATTAAATAAGCACGAGAATCCGTTACTACAGCATGAGCTCGCGACCAAAACAATCTTAATGAAACGATGTATGTATAGTCAATCAAGGTTCAAAATCTATGTTTTCCCGCAAATGCTGACATCATTAAGATACAATAGTGAATAAAAATTTCATTATGAAAGTCACAAACGGCTAGTCGTCTTTCAAAACAACAAATTATAACTGTCTCATCCTAAATTCAATGGTTTCTGCCCTAAAATGAACCTCAGTAATCACATTATCCTAAGATAACATGTCACATGAGTCCGCAGCATATGTCATCACATTAATAACACCTGCCTATATAATACATGGGGGTGGGGGGGTTTGGGGTATTTTTGCATCTTAACCTTTGATTGAACACTATATTGGAATTAATTGTTCGGAAATATGTAGATTTATAAAAAACGCATTTTATTACTGGGTACGCCGTACAATTATGTATACTGGGACCCTTCCCGATCCTACATCATTAGATTGGAGAGTTGAAGAAGATACAGTACGGTTATTTTGTTTCCTATTATGATAACACGACATTAATCATTATTTTAAATGCACTTGTGTTTAAACTATCTACTATATTTTTCAAGATCAATTTAATCAATTGTCAAAGAGTTACAGGAGCTTATTTACGTTTGTAATCAATTATTTGACGTAAAATAAACTGATAAAAACAAAAGTTAAGAGAATATAAAGCAATATTATTCTTTATAACGGAAAGAATCACTAAATGCAGACGACAGAAAACAGGGAAAAAGTTTGGTTAGTAGATATACACATGAAGAAACAAAGAAGATACGACAATTTTGCGTTATGTCATTTATGGCCTGAATATAACTTCTATGTAACGACATTCCGTAATCTGAATGACTATATTGACCAATGTTGTAGCACTAAACCCCTCCAAAGCCAGGTTCATTCTTCATGTTCACGTTCCATGCAAATTCAACATGACTATCTTAAACTACACATATACACACGCGAGAAGAATAAAAAGAAAACAAAAGACCTGGTATAAAGAGCTCTTAATGCAATGGAATACAAAGCGTCTTCCTAGAAACTGTGATAAGACCCCGTCTCTAACTGTGGTGTTAATTATCAAAGGATTTCATCAATTAACAAAAGAAGACACTTCTGAGAGCGACTGGCTCACGTGATATGGTAACATGCTGTGGCTTACACTCCAACAGCAAAAAGACTCCTTTTTAAAACATTTTTGTTCAGTTTAGGACCACATGAAAATCATAATAAACTGTTCCTTATAACGCAAATAATGGTTCTAAAGACCACTCGAGAAACCTTTGGGAACCATTTGAGTCTTTGAAGAACATTCAAAATTTTTTTTTTCTTAATAAAAGTGTATTAATCCCAATAAAAAGATGTACTGTTTGTAAGAACTATATGGTGGGAATTTAGAGGATCAACGATGTGCAAGCAATGAAATCTAAAAAATGGAGACCCTATCACAATAGCAATGATATCAATTATACTCTCTATGAGAAATCTATCTTTTCAAAATCTAAAAACGCATACAAGGTCAACATACATAACTAATGAATAATTATGAGTTATGACCTTTTATATACTCTTTGCTTGAAATCATATGAAGCATGTGGTGCACGTTTAGAAACTGCAAGTAGCAATCCCCGCTGTGAATTTAAATATCAATCAAGGTGGAAGTTAAATAAAAGTTACTTTTACAGTCAATTTTTTAAACCAGGTTGTTTTCCTAAAACGTTAATAATGTCAATAAATAAGTTTAATAACGAACAAATTTTTGGTAATGGTCAACACTTTCTAACCTATATAGACCTTCATGGTTATTTTAGGTTTAATATAAGAAATAAATGTCTGGTATATGTTTTTATTTTCTTCTCCGCGTGTGGGGGCTATTTATATTCTTTCTCTTATGATTTATTATTATGGTTTCTTAATAAAAATGCTCTAAATTTTGTTGAATATCTATTAGTTATTCAATTGGCTGTCTAGTATCGAAGTCAAACAAAGTTTAAAACAATAGGATTTTAAACTTGAGAAAAACTAAAGTAATAGCTTTCACTAGTAATAACACTCTCACCTTAGTTTCCTGGTAAATTAATCATGTCGAGAAAACAAAATCCTATTCACAAGTTAGTCATTTATTCATGATATTGACCACAGAGTACCTGACCGTAACAGACCAACCGGCACAAAGATGTTGGAAATGTTATTCGTGGCTCATTTGACAGTATAATCGCTTGGTCATATATTGTAGGATTAACTGTAGCTGTAAGCTGCGTGTATGTAAAACATGTGCGGATTAAAGTACAAAAGAGAAAAGATTTATGTTTACAATGCGAAGAGCAATGGTCCAAGTTCCATTCAATGGTGGTGGAGGATTACATTGAATGGAGGACTAACTGGAATAGATGCACTCCAACGGACAAAACGCTTTTAAATCACTTGAGTTGTGGGTGTGAAAAGCTGACGCAAATTGGCAAACAAAAGGTTTTCATTAAAAGGAAAGGGGTCCCAAAATGAAAGGATTGGAACTTGGATAATCCCAAATCGGAATTTCTTGAAGTAACTTGAACAGTGGCTTCTTAGTAAAAGTTTTGGTAGGATTCGGTGAAAATGGGGGCTTCGGATTAAATGCATACAGTTTTTCCGGCACTGGGTCTGCATCAGACAAAGCAGAAGTTTACAGAGAAAGAATAAAATCCTTGACAAATATTGATTTCCAGTCTTTTTAAAAAAGTTACAAAATGTGATAATTTCAATGAAGTCCAAGCGTTAAAAAAAAAAGGGGGGGGGGAAGAAAAGGAAGAAGTATGACAAATACCTTGTATGTGGTATATTAATAACAAATAAGGTTTCACTAATTAATTTAAGATTTCATATGTCTACTATTTTAATATTGGTACACCAATGCTATGGGTAATACAATACTATTATATATATATATATAATATATTTACATTCCCCCTGAAAAAATGGCCTCAGCTTCATTGTGAATATTCGTCTCCTCTCTCCCCTATTTAATAAACCTACATGTATGAATGTAACGGTTTCCATTTGTCTTAATCCACGGAAATATTTTCAATTTGCACCAGATCAAAAGCCAAATGGCATCGACTACAAATAATAATTAGCTGAGAAGATACAAGGTCATGGTTTTTCCTGAGTCCATGGGCTCTTGTTGTATTTGTAAAGACAAATAATCTAAATGAGTTTGATGCAAAGTGTATATACAACGGTAAATCTAATAGAAATATCTTTGAAGACATGTTCATGGTGTAAAGCCGAATACTGAACCCTCATGAGCATGCCCATCACAATTTCAGTTTATCCGAAATGATGTTTTAAAACATCCATTTGATGGAATATTAGGTTGCCAAATCGACATATGTTCACCAAAAAGTTCATCCTGAATTATTAAATGATGCTAATTTTTTTTAATGATGATTCTTGGCGACGGGTATTCTCAACTCAAGTCTCATGCTTGAGAAAGAAAGCTAATTTTACATATATACCTAACAGCTACACTATTGATCGTCTTCATGTACAAAGAAAATACAAGCCCATTTTCTTTTCCATAATATTATATCCCTAGAATTGAAATAGAAAATGAAATATGTAAAAAGCGCAATTAAAGCTTATAAATGAAGTGAATAGGGCTAAATGTTTTTTTTATCATTAATACTTTACTTAATAAACAAGTTTAGCAGTTATAAAATATAGCTACTATAATGTGGATGGCCTTAAAACCATTAACCCTTAAGGCAGCGAAATAAATATGCCACCTCTGATTTAGTTGAGGTGGAAAATAGGCCATATCGACTCAGTAATAAAATATTGGGCCATCCTTAGGCTACTACATACAGTTATTAGTATCTCCGGTGCCTTATTTGCTCACAAAGAAGATATTACGTCTATTCATTGTCTTCTGTGGCATGAGCATGATTCGGAAGAAAGGTATATTAGGAGACCGGCCTCATCTTCAGAAATATTGAGCTCCGAGATAGCACCAATAATATCGGCACATGGACTCTATACATGTATTACTGAATGAAAGAGGGAATACGAATATTCAGTGAGAGGCCGTCGATTTAGAGTAGAAAGGGGCCGTAAAAATGATGATTTGTAACATTTCATAAAATGTACCGAATCGAGTAATAATATGAAATAAACTGAGTAAATACAGGTCAAATTTAAAGTGCTCTCTGTTTGTACTTTATTCTGACTCTTGATTGAGCCGCCGAAATACATACCTATATAAATAACATAAACAACCCAAGATTTGGCACTGTTTTCGCTCCCGAGATCTATCTCTCACCTCCTTTTATCCCAATCTCACCCTGAACTCATCTCTCTCTCATCTTTTTACTCCCACCAGTAAATGGCACCACACCATACTTTGTAGTTTCTGGTATTCTAATATTTTGTTTAAAAAAAATATGTTTGAACACTTGAAGTCATGATGATATAAGTACTCCTACAGCCAGTAAGAAGCTTTCAATAAGCGCTTAATCATGACACATTAATTTTCCAAGAAGGTGTAAAATTCGAGAATTTGACTTCCTTCAAGTTCGTCAACACTAACGAAAGACGGAAATATAATAGGCCTATCACTTTAAAAATAGTGGTATTCCATCGATATACATGGGGTTGTGTTAATTAAAGATTGTAAAAAAAAAGATACAACAACTTTACAAAAATTTCAAATACAACCCATGTGTGAGGCTAAAGTTAACACAACTAAATTATTGAAAGAGTCCACGACGACAGTGATACAAGGTACTTAAGTTTAGATTATGTAACCACGGGGAGCATTTTTGTACTTGATAAGGACAAAATTAAAGTACATATTATTATCATCCAGATATGCTTTAAAGGGAAGGTAGGATAACATACCAATATCTCTTTAACTTATTGCAGAAAAATCAGTCCCCCTTCCCAAAAAAATTCCACAAAATTTCACCCAAAAGGAACCCCACCCAAAAAAAAAATCCCACCCCACTTTGGGGTCTTCATGTTTGGTATGGGATACTGATCCCC
>CALNVZ010000174.1:4204272-4219918 GCA_940671915.1 Paracentrotus lividus
AATTCAATTTCATTTTGTTAACAAGCTGTGGGAGCCGATCCATTAAATATGATTGGAGTTAGTTGACGAGAACTATGATCGTTAGCTATGGCACATCTCTCTCTCTCACTCTCACTCTCTCTCACTCTCTCTCACCCTCTCTCTCCCTCTCTCTATCCTTCTCTTATTTTGCTTTATTACTTCCTTCTCTCCTCGCAACACACACTGTACTTCAACCATAGCAAGTTTCATATCATGTTTATGATGATAGGCCTACGGATTTTCTCCTTTATTCATGTTATTCATTAGTATTTAGTGGTTGACGAGTTTAAATATTATATTGTAGTGCATTTTCACTGAAAATTGTGTACCAATTGATTTTTTTGTTCTATTCGATGTGAAAATAAATTTGCAATGGGCAGTGAATATCTTTAATTCAATTCAATTCCAACACTCTATGGCGTTCTAGTCTTCAGCGACTTTGATGGGATACCGACCCAAACCGAAAGAAAGATTACATTGCCGTGAAGTGGTGATGAACGACAGTTATGAGTATGGAATCTGTGTAAGGTGTGTCTGAGTTTAACCTTTTCTATTGATTTCAATCGACATGTCCCCTCTTCTCTACCTTATGCCCCCTTTTATCTGAAACATCCGGGTTCTATTCTGTTGGAAACTAATATAAACTCTTTAAAAATATATTTCCGACGACAGTAAATTATTGCACCGAGCGTATTGCTATGGAAACCATACACAAATATTATTTTGTCCTTAACCCCATACAATATATCAAATTCAAATCCTTTATTCTCGATGAAGATAAATGGATTCGAATTTAGGTTAACAATAAAATACTTCCACCAAGGCTATGGTTGAATCGTGATTAGTAGGCATAAAATTGCACGCTTTTAGATTGAATAGGAGCACACATAAACCATACTTTATAGTATGTATCGAATGTTAACTATGTGTTAACTACGTGAATAAATCAGATAGAAATTACATATCACTCCTTCCGATGCCCGGAATTTTTACTATTATATTTATTTATTCATTTTTTTTTTTTTCGCGTTTACGGTTCGCACAAAAATGGGAAAACGGTTGTTTTCTAAGGGATTTGTTGCTGTGCTAAACTCTGTCACGGATTCTAGAGGATGCTATAGACTATTTTGTTAGTATCTAAAAGGCGGTTTTGAAATTGAGTGCAGTTTTCTTCTTTTTACTTCGAACTTCACGCAAATATCGAATAAATGGAATTCTTGGATATGAAAGCTTAGTCATTGCCTTTGCAAATTGGTATAACAAAATCATGAACGATATAACTTTCTTCGAGTGATAATAGTGCAATAAGCGAAGAAATAAATATTGTTCAGACGCATTATATCTAACCCATTTTGTTCTCAATATAAAGCTTGCTTTCTCATTTTGATATATTTCGTGGTTTTGATTAAATTAAAGTAACATAAAAGAGCTTCGAATTTATTGAAAAATGTAGACACAGTTTTATTTTTATCATAATCTTACCTAGTCGCCGGGAAGAGAATGAAGGATAGAACGGGTTGCAAAACTGAGGAAGCATGTAACACGTCATGATAACGTCACAATCACAAATGTATCTCAAAAGAATGAGATAATTAAAACGTATTTGTTAAAGAGAAATGCTTGATTGGGTCCTTGTTCGAGAGAGAAACCTCTACAAGTAAGATGGTTGAAATCATTAAAAAAAATTCTTGATATCCACAAAACGTCGCAGCTCAAAAGTAGATTTTGATCCTCGCAACAGCTTATTTTCTTCAAGTGATAAAGATTTCGTATTAAATCACTTCCTCCTCGAATAACAACCGTTCTTCGTCTGTCGCATCTGATATTTCATTACACATCAACCCTCGGAGTGTCATCCTCATAAATGATTGAATCCTTACAATCCCAGAAAGTCAAGTCCAAAACTTCGATGAAAGACTGTTATCACAAGTACACCACTCAAAATCAGCTCCAAGTCGGTGGACGTTTGGCCATCGAGGGAATGTAATACTTTATTCATTTTTGTGGATGTATTGTATGTCTGGTCGAGGTGTGACCGGGCCTTTATTATAACGAGATCAATAAAACCAATTTTCACTTTTTTCTATTGGGAACTATTGTCCGAGAATATACCACAATATCTCCTACACACTTGATCAAGTTTTCTACAAAACAAGTCGGGCACGCTCCTCCTAAAAGCAAAAGAATGAAAATACAAGTCATAATTCCCCGTTTACATGTTAATGTTGAAACCTCCTCCATTAGATCATAATTGTATTATATGCAGATATTAGCAAAACATATCAGTATATGCGCCATTGGTATACACCGCAGTATTTTATGTATTCGAAGAAATGTTCCTCTACAGCACGTTAGTTGCACAACTTTATATTTGCTTCTTTTATCAAATAGGGTTATATAATTAAAATTCATTTCATTTCTAATTCAGCTTTATAAAACAACCAGCTCAAAAACTAACTGGTTTTCCTTTCATTTATGTAAGCTGTACTTATAACTGAATTTATCAGAAAGATGTTCTCCCTCCTCGACCAATATTGAAAATGTATTATCATCAATGTCTTAATATTCATATGTGAACGATCCCAAGGGTACGTGTGTCCCGCTCGGGTACTTGGGAGGTACTATTATACCACCTCGGGACTGGTCTTTTGTATTACAGGTGCATTGACATCCCCCCTCAGAGGTATGGTCAGGGAGTCATGCGTGGAATAGGGGTGCAACCTAACGGGGGTTAACCCCTCAAGGGGTGCCAGAAAGCGGGTGCTCTCCCGCAAAGTAGGCCTCTATCGTCTTCTTTTCATTTGATTAGTCGGACTTTGACAAAGTAGATCATCTTCTTTATCATTTTTTTTCTCATTACTTTATGATAGTAAAATATATAGACATATATATCGACAAAATAATTTGAGGATTTATTTTTTGGGGATTTTTATAGCAACCATCAGTCTGTGTTTTATATAATCCTCCAAAATATGTCGTGTGATGTACATCAAATATACCCTTAATGATTTAAAAACACATGTTATTACTTTGGAAAATATTTGATTTTTTAAACTCTTGATAATTTATAATATATATTTAATGGAAATATTTGTCGTCATTGATTGAATAATATATGGATTAACATTAAAGGGTTTTAAAAGCGTGTTTATTATTAGAGCAAATAAATGTAGTGATAATGTAAACAAGTTTGACATGTTGATAGATATGATTGGCCAGATTAAGAAAATTTAAATAAGCAGTGGTTCAAAAGTTTGAAAAACATTTCTGTTTTTCTTTTCCCCAAGATATGCAAAAGATGTGTGGTTAGTTCAAAGAAATGTAACAAAATCCTGGTTAAAGTTGTCACTTTGATTCTCTTTTGAAATGACAAAAGAGGACAGTGTATTTAGAATTGAGTAAAATAACCCAATGAATGAATATCAATGAACAACGAGACTCCTGGATTGTGAAATTATCTGTGCCCGCGGCTTTCCTCATAGCGGTTAACTCGCCTTTGACAATATACACCCCTCGCGAAGCGTGCACGGTTATATTGAAATATGGTATGAAAGGGATAATTATTATGATTTACAAGTATCATTGTGTAACCATCATCTCCCACGTTGATTTTTATATTATATATATCCAGAGAGAGAGAGAGAGAGAGAGAGAGAAAGAGAGAGAGAATTACTTTGGTATTTTGGGGCAAAGATGATTTAACCAAAATCTTCTGTCGGAAATCTGCTCTAAATATTATCATGTTACTCCCGAGGGTATTTTAATTAATACACATATTTTTTAAAAGTTCTGATAAATACTATAAACCACATTAATTTGCCGTTGAAATGGTAAAAAGTTGACCATTTCCATAAAAAGTGCATGTTTTGAACAATCATGATTATGTTCTGTTTGTACGATTGGTTTGATTAATGTTTAAGACTGTAAATTGAAACGACAAATCATAAAAAGTTGGATTATCAGAATGGGAGCTACATTTCCGCTTTGGATAAATGCAAAAATTAATTTCATTAATTTCTGTAACAAAATAAACCACACCTTCAATGTTTTGTACGCTTTAGGTCGAAATAGAGGGGGGAAAAAATCACTTACCTCTAAAAAGTGCAAGTTATATGCCAGATTTAGAAAAGCTGGTAAACACATTTTAATAGCCATGTAATAGCAACAGCGATATGAGAAGTATTTGATCTGTGATATATTAGAAGGTTTATACATATATTTTAAAATCGCATGATTTATATACTTTTCAATGAACTAGATTAAACTAATATATACATCATCGAATGGTTGACCTCAAATTTGTTTTTATTGATCTAATTGAACGATATTTTCACATTGACTCTTGATGAACCTGAACCTGTTACAATTTTTCTTTGAAAGAAAGTTGCAAAGCTTACACTGGGATGACCCCTTGAATCAATTGAGAAAAGAAATAATGACATATGTGATGGATGGATAGGACATAATGAAAGATGGCGTTCAACTTCTATTCGTGTTTTTATTTTATTGATTTTGTCTGTTGTGGAGCGTATTAAAGGGATCACCGATGCTGCTGAGCTGCTAAATTGTGAGACCACAGACATACGTTATTCAGTCAGTTTCACCCTATCAAGTCCAAGGGCCACAATGATTTTACAGAAATAAACTGATTTGATGCGAATTTTTGTATTTTTTTTATGTGCATCCCTTTATTTTAATACAGCAACCCCATTTTGTAACCTCGAGAAATATTACATGTATATAATTATGTCAATAAAAGTTGTATAATGTTGAATTTGAACTGCTTTATTGCTTTATCAAATGAAAAAAAATAATAAAAAAATATGGGGCCTCTGAGTTGTCAAAATACATTTGTTTAGAAATAGTTAAAAATTGTAAAAATACATGCTTGTATGTGAACATATTGAACAATGTTGCGTGAAATAAAAACAGAATTGAACAGCTCTCAAATTATGCTTCATTTCAAATTAAATCCTTTAACCCGACTACAGAGGTTGACCACCGAAGACTTTATTATTTTATTATCATTATAAAATGCTATTGACATCACATTCTAAAGTGCAGAGTTGACTTATTTATAAATTTTTTTCATGGGTCAAGACCATATGAAAAGAATCTAATTATTTATCAATATCTAGGTCATTGACAAGTCAAAAGGATGGTGTTTTTAATAAACACCTTTATATGAAATCACGTTGATAGAGGTAATATTGTCATAATGCAGAGATGCAGTCACTCAAAGATGTCCCTAGCAGACGCGTCTCATCATTATTGAGATATTTTGCAAAGTCTTATTACCACAATGAGGTTCATTCTACTGAAGATAAAAAAATAGGTACCTTTATATTATATTATATTTATATTCATTTACATATATATATATATTTAAAACTAAATTAATATTGCACGGTCGTAAGAAATACATTGTTGGGCTAAAGTATGTTCTTGTCTTATTCGAGTGTAGTTCTGATTAGAGCCCCTTGTATCTTATATGAATGTCGATTAAGTTTAAAAATTAAATGAATATTGAATAATAAAAAGTGATGGGCGATATGAGAGAGAGGGTTATATTCGGAGATATACTCATTCCTAGTGAATTACTTCATCAAAGTTTTATAGGGAAATCAATCAACAAAAATGTATAAACGCATGGGACAATTAATATCGAATATATTGATCGACAGTATACAATATGTTTTGTGTATGTAAATTGATTTAACCAATTTGAAATCTTTGAAACACAAAGAGGTCGGATTAGACCCACGTGGTGTCACAGTGCCTATGCCGAGTCCCGATAAAAACTATTTCAATACTTTATGACATTCAACAATTTTAATCTTGATGTATTAGCTGCTTGAGATTCACCGTTATCAAAACGATCCATAAACTGCAGAGTCATAATGGTATACACACATATGAAATGTATTGTTGGATTGTATTGGGAGAAGGCTAATATTATTTGCTTGCTCAACGTGTGGGGCGGAAAGGGGAACTCTGACCATTTATGTTTAATACAAGTTGGTTTAATAACACATTGAGGGATTAAGAGGGATACGATAGAGGAGTTTATGACGTTGAAAACGCTATCCATTTTAATATAATTTCACACAATCCGTTTAAAGGTGTAAACATCACAAACTCCACAATCGCCAACAAACTGACAACAAAAATGATTTTAAAGTTTGACCTCTTTTTCCTCTATAATTATATACTTTTTTTCTTCACTTAAAATATTGCACATGAATCCATTTCCCTATATCTTGATGTTTCGTATCCCATTCTACCATGCCGGGGGGGGGGGGGGGGGGGGGGTGTTGATCCTACCTTCCGTCATATTTACCATGTCCACAGCGCAATCTCACTCTATTTCTATTTCTTTCTCTTTCTCTTTCTCTCTCTCTCTCTCTCTCTCTTCGGGGCCCCGTAACACAAAGGTTTGCAATCAATCGCTAAATGGCAATAGCCAATCAAGATCTTTGTTACACGCGCATTTTGTTCAAGAGACAGACCGGCAACCAATCAGAATAGGTCTTTCAATTTTGCAATTGATCGCAAGCCTTTGTGTTATCTGTCTGTCTGTTTCTATGTATGTTTCTGTATCTCTCATTGCTCTTCTCAGTGCCCCGTATATTATAAGCACGAGAATCCGTTACTACAGCATGAAGTCGCGACAAAACAATCTTATGAAACGATGTATGTATTGTCAATCAAGGTTCAATCTATGTTTTCCCGCAAATGCTGACATCATTAAGATACAATAGTGATAAAAATTTCTTAATGAAAGTCACAACGGCTAGTCGTCTTTCAAACAACAGTTATACTGTCTCATCTAATTCAATGGTTCTGCCCCTAAATGAACTCAGTACACATCTACCTAAGATATCACATGTCACATGGTCGCAGCATTGTCATCACTTAATAACCCTGCTATATATACATGTGTGTATTTTGCATCTTAAACCTTTGATTGAAATTTGGAATTAATTGTTCGGAATATGTGATTATAAAAAACGCATTTTATTACTGGTACGCCGTACAAATTATGTATACTGGGACCCTTTCCCGGATCTACATCATTAGATTGGAGAGTTGAAGAGATAACAGTACGGTTTTTTTTTCCTGTTATCAAGACACGACATTATCATTATTTTTAATGCTTGTGTTAAACTATACTACTAGTATTTTATCAAGATCAATTTAATCAATTGCAAAGAGTTACAGGTAGCTTTATTTACGTTTGTAATCAATTATTGACGTAAAATATACCCTGATGAAAACAAAAGTTAAGAGAATATAAAGCAATATTATTCTTTATAACGGAAAGAATCACTAAATGCAGACAGACAGAAGAAGGGGAAGTTTGGTTAGTAGATATACACATGAAGAAACAAAGAAGATACGACATTTGCGTATGTCATTTATGGCTGATTAACTTCTATGTAACGACATTCCGTATCTGAATGGACTATATTGACACAATGTTGTAGCACTAAACCCCCTCCAAGCCAAGTTCATTCTTCATGTTCACGTTCCATGCAATTCAACATGACTATCTTAACTACACAAATATACACACCGAGAAGAATTAAAAAGAAAACAAAGACTGGTATAAAGAGCTCTTAATGCAATGGAATACAAAGCGTCTTCCTAGAAACTGTGATAAGACCCCGTCTCTAACTGTGGTGTTAATTATCAAGGATTTCATCAATTAACAAAAGAAGACACCTCTGAGAGCGATGCTCACGTGATAGGTACATGCTGTGGCTACACTATAGCAAAAAGACTCCTTTTAAAACATTTTTGTTCAGTTTAGACCCACATGAAAAATCATAATAAACTGTTCCTTATAACGCCAATAATGGTTCTAAAGACCACTCGAGAACCATTTGGGAACCATTTGAGTCTTTGAAGAACATTCAGAAATTTTTTTTTCTTAATAAAAGTGTATTATCCCAATAAAAAGATGTACTGTTGTAAGAACTATAATGGTGGAATTTAGAGGAGCACGATGTGCAGCAATGAAATCTAAAAATGGAGACCCTATTCAATAGCATGATTATCAATTATATCTCTATGAGAATCTATCTTTTCAAAATCTAAAAACCATACAAGGTCACATATCATCTAATGAATAATTATGAGTTATGACCTTTTTATATCTTTGCTTGAAACTCATATGAAGCATGTGTGCCGTTTAGAAACTGCAAGTAGCAACCTGTGAATTTAAAATATCAATCAAGGTGGAAGTTAAAATAAAAGTTACTTTTACAGTCAATTTTTAAACAGGTTGTTTTTCCTAAACGTTTATATGTACAATAAAATAATGTTAATAACGAACAAATTTTGGTATATGGTCACAACTTTCTACCTATATAGACCTTCATGGTTTTATTTAGGTTTAATATAAGAATAAATGTCTGGTATATGTTTTATTTTCTTCTCCGCGTTGTGGGGGCTATTTATATTCTTTTCTTTGATTTATTATTATGGTTCTTATAAAAATGCTCTAATTTTGTTGAATATCTATTTAGTTTGTCATTGGCGTCTAGTATCGACAGTCAAACAAAGTTTAACAATGGATTTTAAACTTGAGAAACTAAAGTAATAGCTTTCACTGTATAACACTCTCACCTTAGTTTCCTGGTAAATTAATCATGTCGAGAAACAAAATCTATTCACAAGTTAGTCATTTTCATGATATTGACCACAATACCTGACCGTAACAGACCAACGGCACAAAAGATGAGTTGGAAATGTTATTCGTGGACTCATTTGACAGTATAATCGCTGGTATATATTGTACGGATTAACTGTACCATGTAACTGCGTGTACTGTAAAACATGTGCGGATTAAAGTACAAAAGAGAAAGATTTATGTTAAACAATGCGGAGAGCAATGGTCCAAGTTCCATTCAAAATGGTGTGGAGGATTAAACATGAATGGAGGACTAACTGGAATAGATGCACTCCACGGACAAAACGCCTTTTAATCACTTGAGTTTGTGGGTGTGAAGCTGACGCAAATTGGCAAAACAAAGGTTTTCATTAAAAGGAAAGGGGTCCCAAAATGAAAGGATTGGAACTTGATAAATCCCTAATCGATTTCTTTAGAAGTCAACTGAACAGTGGCTTCTTAGTAAAAGTTTGGTAGGATTAACGGTGAAAATGGGGGCTTCGGATTAAATGCAACAGTTTCGGCACTGGGTCTGCAATCAGACAAAGCAGAAGTTACAGAGAAAGAATAAAATCCATTGACAACAATATTGATTTCAGTCTTTTTAAAAAGTTACAAAATGTGATAATTTCAATGAAGTCCCAAGCGTTAAAAAAAAAAGGGGGGGGGGAAAGAAAAGGAAAGAAGTATGACAAATACCTTGTATGTGGTATATTAATACAAACTAAGGTTTACACTAATTAATTAAGATTTCATATGTCTACTATTTAATATTGGTACACCATGCTATGGGTAATACAATAACTATTAATATATATATATATATATATTTTTACATTCCCCCTGAAAAATGCCTCAGCTCATTGTGAAATATTCGTCTCCCTCTCTCCCCTATTTATAAACCTACATGTATGAAATGTAACGGTTCCATTTGTCTTAATCCAACGGAAATATATTCAATTTGCACCAGATCAAAGCCAAATGGCATTCGACTACAAATAATAATTAGCTGAGAACGATACAAGGTCAATGGTTTTTCCTGAGTCATGGGGCTCTGTTGTATTTGTAATAGACAAATATCTAAATGAGTTTGATGCAAAGTGTATATACAACGGTAAATCTAATAGAAATATCTTTGAAGACATGTTCATGGTGTAAAGCCTGAATACTGAAACCCTCATGAGCATGCCCATCACAATTTCAGTTTATCCGAAATATGTTTTAAAACATCATTTTGATGGAATATTAGGTTGCCAAATCGACATAGTCACCAAAAAGTTCATCCTGAATTATTAAATGATGCTAATATTTTTTTAATGATGATTCTTGGCGACGGAGTATTCTCAACTGCAAGTCTCATGCTTGGAGAAAGAAAGCTACATTTACATATATACCTACAGCTACAGCTATTGATCGTCTTCATGTAACAAAGAAATACAAGCCCATTTTCTTTTCCCATAATATTATATCCCTAGAATGAATAGAAAATGAAATATGTAAAAGCGCAATTAAAGCTTATAAATGAAGGTGAATAAGGGCTAAATGTTTTTTTTATCATTATTACTTTTACTTATAAACAAGTTTAGCAAGTTATAAATATAAAAGCTACTAAATGTGATGGCCTTAAAAACCATTAACCCTTAAAGGCAGCAGAAAAAATATGCCCACCTCTGATTTAGTTGATGGTGGAAATAGGCCATATCGACTCAGATAATAAAATATTGGCCATCTTAGGCTACTACATACACGTTATTAGTATCTCCGGTGCCTTATTTGCTCACAAAGAAGATATTACGTCTATTCATGTCTTCTGTGCATGAGCATATTCGGAAGAAGGTATATTAGGAGACCGGCCTCATCTTCAGAAATATTGAGCTCCGAGATAGCCCAATAATATCGGCCATGGCCTCTATACATGTATAGGATGAAAGAGGATAACGAATATCAGTGAGAGGCCTGTCGATTTAGATAGAAGGGGCCGTAAAATGATGATTGTACATTTCATAATGTCGATCGAGTATAATTATGAAATAACTGGTAAATACAGGCAAATTTTAAGTGCTTCTGTTTGTACTTTTTCTGACTCTTGATTGAGCCCCGAAATACATACCTATATAAATAATAAACAACCCAAGATTGCAACTGTTTTTCTGCTCCCGAATCTATCTCTCCCTCCTTTTTATCCCTATCTCCCTGAACTCATCTCTCTCTCTCTTTTTACTCCCACCAGTAAATGCACACACCATACTTTGTAGTTCTGGTATTCTATATTTGATTTAAAAAAAAGTTTGACAACTTGAGTCATGATGATGTAAGTACATCCTACCAGCCAGTAAGAAGCTTTCAATAAGCTTATCATGACACATTATTTCCAAGAAGGTGTAAATTCGACGAATTCTGACTTCCTTTCAAGTTCGTCACACTAACGAAGACGGAAATATATAGGCCTACACTTTAAAATAGTGGTATTCCAGTCGTTATACAGGGGTTGTGTTATTAAAATTGTAAAAAAAAGATACACAACTTTACAAAAATTTCAATACAACCCATGTGTGAGGACTAATAGTTACACAACTAAAATTATTGAAGAGTCCACGACGACAGTGTACAAGGTACTTAAGGTTAGATTATGTAACCACGGGGAGCATTTTTGTACTTGATAAGGACAAATATTAGTAATATTATTATCAATCCAGATATGCTTTAAAGGGAATGTAGGATACATACCAATAGTCTCTTTAACCTTATTGCAGAAATCAGTCCCTCCAAATCCATTCACCAGGACATCCTTGGTCTTCATGTTTGGTATGGGATATGATCCCCTAAACTAGTCTCTATAGACTAACTCAAACGTCATGGATCGTTTGAAAGCAAAGAAAGATAGGTCATGTCTCCATATAATGCTGGTGACCAAGGTGAATCAGAGCAGACGTCAAAAGTATATATCAGGAAGTGTTGTGTGGGCGAAATGAAAGTAAAGTCTTGTTCTTAGAGCATGATGCACACATGAGATCAGATAAATCAGGTCGAAAAAGGTGGTATAGGTCCAGCTAGATTATCGATGAGTCTTATGAGAAGGAACAAGACTGACCCATGCCTAAGGTCACAATAATGATCATGAGGGTAACCAGCATGTTGGATAACAGTTACGTCTGTAACTGACCAGTGGTGGCATAATCAGTGTAAGATCCTCTATTGGAAGGAGAGGGGGGGGGGGTACTAAATGCTCTATTAGATACCAATAGGCATTAGAGTTACCAACGTGGAGACCCTTACACACACTTAATCACCAATATGTGTGTGTATGATGAACGCCATTGACAATGATTGGTAAAGATGGGGGTGTAAACAATTACAAAAGGGGGTAACTTCATATCCCCTTAGTACCCCCTTCTCTAAACAGGAGGATGCATTTCTCAGACAATAGGTCATTGACCCAGGGGCTTACTGAGAAGGAGGCTATTAGCAGCTATCCAGAGAGATAATCGGAAGACAACTTATGAATATTCATTAGTAAACAAAGGGAGACATGAAGCTGTGAAAAGATAGTCTTCGTTTTCCGGTATACTGCTATACAGTTAGGAGCAAAATAAAGATATTTAGTTATAGTTTGTGAAAAGGGGCTGCGAAAAGTTTGTTTGAGCTGGAACCAGATATTGCTACATGATGAAATAATTACATAAATTAAACAAGTGAAAATCGAACAAAATTGGAGAATGTATAGTGCTTGTGTAGAAAAATTAGGAGATAAATATACAGAGGGCATGGAGAACGGGAAGAAAAAGGGTGAGCTCAAATATAATTTACAGCTTTGGAAGAGCCTATTATCCAATAATGTTTGTTTGTATACATGCATGGTTATTTCTGCCAAAATTTGGTTTCTACGAATCATGGCCAATATAGAAAGCTGACGATGATGATGAATTTTCAAGTTCAGGTATGGTAATAAGACCATCGGTTTAATATTTATTTAGTTTAACACAACTGTAAATGTTGTTTAGTCAGCTGAATAATCCTTCAGTCTACCAAGAAGACAAGACAGTTCTGAGAATCGTAAAGAAATCAACAATGATCAAGGGCATCCAACCGTATACCTCATCTATCCTAAATTATCCCTTGTCAATAATGCACGCATTTTTAGCCATGTTGCGTGTTATATGACATTTATAACCATAGTGTTCTCAACCATTTTTGTACAATTTTTAAGTCATAAATGTTTATATAATGCCTTACACCTTGTTTTGATGTTTAATGCTAACTTATTAAAGAAAAATAGATTATTTGTTCAATCTAAATCATGAGATGTTTAAACCAAATCATTTTCATAATCTTCCTTAAGACTATAGAATGCTACAGCGGTTAGAGTTATATTTCATTACACAGACAGGGATATTTGTAAACAGAAACATAAATAACCTCGTTAAAAGGACAACAGAGAAAGTAGGAGCAAATTCATATCACACTCGTGCAGTACCCGTACAATTTATATTAGGGTCTCCGCTCAGAGACTAGCTTATCTGCAGAGTCTCGCAAAGCCGCCTTTCTACGGAAGATGTGTACTTAGTCATCCATTTTCGTTTACTTTATAAATCTTTTCGTAAAATTCAATTCATGTTCAGTAATATCATTTAGTTTAAAGTATAAACGATGCAATACGGATTAGCATGTAGACAGAGAGAGAGAGAGAGAGAGAGAGAGAGAGAGAGAGAGAGAGAGAGAGAGAGAGAAAGAATTAAGTATTTTTTTTTCTTCTTCAAAACGATGTAGTTTTCATTGCGGAGTTCCAAGGGTACCGTCCCTATTAGTTTCCTTTGCAAAATACTCTCAGAGTTATAATACAACTCTGAATCAATAAAAGGAAAAAAACAAAAACAACAACAACAACAACGACAACAACATTTCTTTAGTCTACAATCACTGACTTTTTTTGACAAGTTGTGTTCAGAGTAATGCTTATTACAGCTTTCTATTGATTGTAGCTAAAATACGCATTAGAAGTTTTGACTTTTTTTATGCGTTAATAAGACTGGAATAAGTTTGTGTTTGTAACTGACCACTTGCATAATTGGGATGTAGTATTCTTACTATATTCCAATGTAGGCGTCAATGAGCAATGGTACCAGGAAACGTTACGTAATACTCGGGAAGCTCTTGCCAGATTATCATGATATACTCATGACTTTGAACTTAGAATTTAAATCAATATCAAGAGCTCATCCGCCACCAGATAAACCTTTCCGGGAACATTATGCAAATGAGAGCGGATTGCGTTTTCCCCTTAACATCGTCGGACCCAGTCCATTCTGGTCGATACCAATAAATGATAAATAACACATTTTGCATAATTAATTTTCAAATACACTCTAAAGATATCAAAAATAAGCACCTGAGCTGTATAGCCTATCTACCCTGCTTGACAAGAAAATGGAACATTTACGGATTGTCTGCACTTTGTATACTTGTCATGGGCCGAGTGCAGACGGGTGCAATATTAATAGATGAATCTTTTGCCAGTTTTTCATAAAAATCAGTCGGTTTAGGGTAGTGAGTAGACATAAACCTTGCCCTGAAGTGTCTTCAGCTAATAATGACACGTTCATATTGTAGATGATCATGGCAAATGGCAAAAATAACTGCAAAATGTTTAAGTGTCAAAATAATGTCTGACTGTGCAGACTATAGGTAGGAAGTGTGAGTGGTATTATTGCTCATTGTAATGAGAAGAGAACACTAGACTACATCCACTAAGGACCAGTTCATCAGATTAATGGTTCTAGTGAAAGAGGACTTTGCTGTGACAGTACTTATACTAGAGATGTCCACTAAAATTGTAAGTTCTTTTAAAGGTGTTTTCGCTAGGCATATTGGAAAGAGCATGTTAAAAGAAACATTTTGGTACTTGAATTATCACAATTCGGATGTTCCATTTCAAAGATATAACCCAAAGAGTGTCTCAGATAACCAATGAGCTGCTAGAACACTTTTACAAGTTTCAGACAAAGCAAGAAAATGCAATAAAAGCTCCAAGTTTATGGTCCTTTTTTCTTTGATTATATTAAACCAAACATACAAACATTTCTATGTGTGCATCAACATGAAATGAGATTATAGTAACACAATTGAGGCGTATTGAGTCAGGGGCAGCGGAGCGTTTTTGAAAGTGAAGGGGCTGAGCCGAAAGTGGGGGGGGGGGGGCTGAACAGGCTAAAAATCACAAATGTATGGTCATTTTTGCATTTTTGTACACGTTGGCTGAAAAAGTGGGGGGGGGGGGCTACAGCCCCCCCCCCCCCGGCTCCGTGGCCCCTGTGAGTAGATTATCAAAAAAGTTTTTGGGCAGACAAAAACTGATGGTTTGACATGTGATCCAATATGACCACCGTGGAAAAATACTTCCATAGAGGCATGTTTTCAATAGGAACACCTAGACAATGGCTATTTCATGGTGGTGTGGCTAAGAGCGAGTGTGTAATGTTAAAACTTAATTGGCCAGTGGTAAACATCATTTTTTTTTTTTTTTTTAACTCCAATACATTTTTTGTTAAATTTTTTTAAAGTTTTATAGATACCCACTTCTGCTTAGCTGAATCTATTCCAATCATAAAAAATTCCAGTCATAACACACATCACACAGAAGCATCACTTTGAACATTCTGTAGTTTTCTTCATATCAATTTTTTCAACAGTAGAAGTTGATCACCTGCTGAGGTATTTTCTAAAGGTGCGGTCCAACTGGCTTTTTAGGATGATTTGCGTATGAATTGCGGATAGTTTGTTTGTTTTTTTGTTTTTTGTTGCGGATGAACGAAATTTGTATACGCAACTCATGCGCAATTAATCCTCCCGCCAGTGGGACCGGGCCTTAAGGCCCGGTCCCAGTGGCGAGCGGATTAACTGCGCATGAATTGCGACTAAAAATTTCGGGCGTTCGTTTTCATCCGCAACAAAATT
>CALNVZ010000174.1:4229608-4251247 GCA_940671915.1 Paracentrotus lividus
GAGACGCTTGCACTGAGTGATTGAATCGACGTTACGCTGTGTGACGTTGTCGACGATACAGTGCCGTTCACATTTCGAGATAGTGATTGACTAGGAAAGGCAGATCCAGTGGTCATCTGGTTGCGGATGATCTGGCTTGCGCGAATGACGTTATAGATACGGACGTATAAAATGGAAATCAAAAGCGCAGCAAACCCAAACACAGCGGCTTGTGTTTTGGCATAAACATCGCGTCCCCATGGTATATCGCCATACACACTGCATCCATATTGTCCCGGGCGAACCATTACGGATGTCGTGATGAAGAAAAACGGGACATGGAGACTGAAGGCGATGATTGCGCAACCTACTGCAATCACGATAGCAGCTCGTCGACCAATCCGTCGACCAAATGGTTTACAAACAGCCTGGTAGCGATAGAATGCGATCCAGATCGTCAGAAATAGTCCAGCGTAGAGCCCCGATCTCCCGCCGATGACTTCAATGAAACACGCCCATGGGTGATCATCGTGGAAGAAAACGATGATGATCTTCAAACCGTTGATGATGCTGGCGATGAGATCAACGACGGCCAGGGCAATGAATGTGACATCTGTAGCATTTCTAATCCCTAGCCTCGCGAAGACCACAATAATTGTTACATTGCCTGGAATCCCTACTGCAGCTGCCAAACAGCCAACCACCATACGAAATATGAACACATTAGTGAACATAACGGAGAGCATCAACTTTATTTTTTCCAATAGATAATCGAAAAAAATATTAACTAAATTTGAGAGAGGTATTAGTTGGGTCTCTGCGAAGTATCAAGATATGCCTATTTCATATGAAATATTCCTATTTTATATTTAAAGTAAATTAATAAATATTTGCACGGCCGAATATTTAAATTGGTCGTTAGGTGAGTAGGCTGATTTGTGAAGATATGAATTTCAAATAAAGACACTCGCGTATTAATATACGTCAATCCTGTGATGAGTCCCTACCGCGGTCACAAATATTATTGTCACATCTTGTAGTTGGTAATAACGTGAAACGAGAGAAGTTGACTTCGGACAGAGAGGAGCGGTTTTCTATTTTCAAAATCTTGGCAAAGATATTACCATCATTGTTGAATGATTGATTAGCATTGTCCATAAATCAAACGCGATCCACTATTTGCAATTTCTTGATTGTATACATATTTTTACCACCGCTTTTTAACTACTAGTATACGGCCTCAAAATGATAACTACAAGCGGCCCTTACTGTCAATCACAGCTATGTTCAATGAGAAATACTAAAATTTTCAATAATAAGCGTTAACCTTCTATAAAAGAACCTTTTAAAGCAAGGATGAAATGAGGGCTTCGTCAATTTGAAATAATAATGATGAAAAACGTTCCTAAACCGGATGTACTAGCACTCGCCTTCAATTACTCTTTGGGATTATACTTCCTTTTTGTACCTGCGTCTATATTCAGTAAAGAAGTTTTTGAATAATAATCTGCACTCAACTTTATTAATAATATCAAAACTTCAATATCTCCAAAATTTTTGTAAACTATATAAAAGGGAAAGTAGACTGGCTATAGCATTTAGAAAAAAAAAACGTGTGCGCTATATTATAGCAACGATATGAATATAATTGTTTATGAAGTCGCTCGATCGTAATTCCATTTTTATAACTCAAGGTTCTTGAATATAATCTTATTCATTTATATTAAGAGGTCTCCGTGTCTAAAATGCCATTTTGCTTTTAATCGATTTTTGTTCGTTAGAAGTCTCCATCAGAAAATTGGTTAAAATTTGTATTTTTCACTGACTTCCTGAACAGTTAGTCGCAAACACAAACCCTTCCAAGTATAATTTGCAATTGACTCAAATATGTGCAGCTGCATAGATCCACAGTGCATAATGCATAGTCTCAAACTACGTGACTTTATACATTATTATGAGGGACGGCAAATTTTTTCAGATCTGTGCTTGCAGACTATACTATGTATGTACTTTAATTCGAGACAACCATCAGTGTGAGGTTGATTCGGTTAAAACAAAAGTTGTGATACCTTTCTTGGTTAAATGTAAGAGTATTCGTTTAATTATCGTGGACAACCTGAAAGAAAAGACCCAAATTCAAACCTTGGTCCGATCAGAGTAAGCTTATTGAAGAATTAAGAGAGCTGAGCGCTGGTGTTACCACCCAATCAATCCCCGACCCCCTTACAATGATTACTTGTATCATTTTCAGTCAATAAATAAGGAAATAAAGTCTGTCTTTCCAGACTACACCAACATTGGCGCCTTACCAGAACCACTCTCACACTTCTTTCTCATTTTCATATCATCACGCACACAATATGATTCAGCCAAAGGTATATTTATCTTGGAAAGAGCTTTCCCAAAAATGATTTCTAAACATTTTTTCCGCTCTGAGACGTGATAACTGTTTACTAGAAAAATTAGAATCCTTTTCTTTTTGATTGTGTACTCGGTTTTGACCCCCTTTGCATCTCGTTCTCTCGCACTACGTATTTATTTTTCAAAGCTTTAAAACAAGTTATATACAAATTTCACGTGTTTTTTTTTTCTGGTGAAGCCGGTTAACAACCCACTTTATGATTTATAACGCCAATCACTGCACTTACTTGAAGAAAATACATTTCTAATGATTACGATGATGAAACTGATGATATTGATTTTACAATAAAAAATATTCTCGATGAATGTTTGTATTCATGATGCTGGTAGTAAAATGCCGGATACCTATGCTCTTGATGTAAAGCAAAATGTGTTTTTCTTATCATTTTATTTTTTTTTACATAAAACAGTAATAAATCAATCTTACCCTCTTTCTGGTAGCCTGTCTTGGTCTGAGCTTCACTGACTGGAGGCATTTTGAAGCCCTCGAGCAGATGATGTTTCTCTTCTTAGTGGTGCTTGGTGATCGTCATAACCAATCCTGATCGTCAGTGTCACAACATGTTTTTATTTTCTTTTTATTATTTAAAGAAAAATATGTTCTGACGAAGCAAGTCGATGTAGCCGATCTTGTAGTTGCAATCGATTGATGAACCACAGATGGTAAAAGTCAATCCATTAAAGTTTTGTAGAGTTTTTAAAACTGCTTTTACATTCCGGCGACGAGTTAATGTGACAGATAAGACTTCACTTGATTATATATAATATGTAAAAACATGTCTATTTCAGAACAGAATGTGTTAAGCCATCATCTACTATCACAAGTTCAGAAAGGTCCAGAAAGCCGCTCTTGATAAGGTTCATCTATGCGAGCCATCACGGTGGACCTACTCATGACTGTAACGGTCCCATGAGGCCTAAAGTCTAGCGGGAGTCGGGACATAAAGAAAAGCATGGCGTTACGGATGAACCGTTACATAACAGAACCCTATCTCATGCACGCAGATTAAGTTCATGTTCAGGTACCGTAACGCATCATTGGATATCAAGTAGTCTAGAGAAACAGTCCCAAATGGAAATTATTGCTTACTATGGATAAGCCAAGTTTGATTTACTCATCACTATTGGAATGGAAAACTCAGATTATTTTAGAAATTATGTTCTTGACATCAATTGATAAAATGGATGGATATTTACTATAATTCAAACTGTTTTAATGGCCGTATCTATACACAGGTCACCTTTTTATAGTGGGGAACTAACATGAAGAATGTACATGTAGCTAATAACTCTACAGTGACCATTTTGTGTGTTCCAAAAGACGAAATTCCAGATTTTGAACAGGTGTCTATTATTAAAGAAAGAGTGATCCTTACATGACTTTTCATGTATGCGTAAAAGTCCTTTCTTTCAGATACGGCATTTAAAAAAAAAATCAATTCTAGTCTATACTAAAGACTAGTATTAATCAGCTGTACTAACTTGGTCACTCTTCAATGCATAATCAAAGGTTCCTATTCAAAGGTAGGCATTGTAATACTATGTTGACCATTGCCCGTAATTTCTATGCATTGAACATGACCGTCATAAAGTTGCACAGTTAATCCACTGCCTTTGAAATATTACATAATGCGATTTCGAATTGAAAAAAGCACTATTATCTTGGGCCATCGAAATGACCGTGAATGATAACGGTGGTATCTCACTTTACAGAAACGGATTTGAGAGGGATTTGAGACTACTTTGAGACGGTTTTGAAACTTGTCACGGAGACGTCTCCGTCTCCACGACAGAAAAGGGGTATCGGAGACATTTCCGATGTTTTTTCCCGTCGCGGAGACGTCTCCACGATGTCTCCGCGACAAGTTTCAAAACGGTCTCAAGTAGTCCCAAATCCGTCTCAGCGAAGTGAAATACCGCGTCGATCACGCCGTTGTGACCAATCTCGAAAGAGTCCACTTTTGATCGAAATCACTCTTGTTATATCAAACCGTTATAGGTTGGTTTAGGTCGGCCTGTCTTTGAGCAAGATATATAACTATTTGAGAGGAATCATGACAAAATGCTTCAATTAATTATCCATAGACAACTGGACAAAATCTTGTTTAAAGACAGTTGTTATTTCCCGGAAGTTCCAAAAGGGGATTTATCACATTTTGGTGACAAACTACTTTTACTGGGATGCTAGATGCTTACTATTAATTTTAATATGCCAGTACCGGACGCAGACCGACGTCATACAATGAAAGTACCGGGCCCATGCGTAAACATAATAGAGCCGCTTTTATCCCCAGACAATTGGGCCCGAGAAATGCATTTATTTTGGTTTTTCTTGGATCCGCGCCTGTATGCTGTGAGACATTCCAGTAGAATGGAAAAATAATTAAAAATTAAAAAAAAAAAAAAAAAAAAAAAAAATCCATTATTTTCGTTGTTTTTTAAAAGTATTATCGGGGGGGGGGAGAGGGAGGGGTACAGCTGTCTTTCTGAAATAACCAGAGTTTTTAAGTCATTTTCTTTTAAACTGCATCGCACGAAAATGTTGCCCTAAAAAACTTTTATTTTCTACTGGGGCCCCGCAGTGAAAATGTGACAGTGACTATGGCATAATAGATAATATAAAAATAATAACAATAATAATAACTAATAATAAGGACAATGATCTGGAAGACATTCTGAAGTCATAATTGACAGGGGCCGCGGAGCCGCGGGGGCTAGGGGGGCTGCAGCCCCTCCACTTTTTCAGCAAACGTGTACAAAAACGCGAAAATGACCATAGCTTTGTGATTTTCAGCATATTCAGCCCCTCCACTTTCGGCTCAGCCCCTCCACTTTAAAAAACGCTCCGCGGCCCCTGATTGATGCAAACATTCCTGCTTCTTGATTTAAAAAAAGTCATTTTTTAAAAATAATTATGTAGATGCATTCATTAATAAGGGGAATGACTTTGTGCCCAAACGAATGCACAGTCAGGTAAAACAATTATGCGCCTATTTGATAGTTATTGTTTTATATTATTTTGGGTCTTCAAATCTAAACAGAGCAATAAGGCCTGACACCAATTTATTACGTGTTGAATCTTTGAATTTTAACATAACATATTTGGCGTCTATCGATACAAAAAAAAAAAAACACGTAATATTGGCTTTAGAAGGAGAAATACCCCCACCTTCCTTTTAGGCGCTACTTTTTACTTTCTCATTTTCTGAGGTGATTTATTATCATCATTATAAAAAATTATTTTATAAACGTAACGTGGGTAACTTTTGCAATGCGAGCGAGGATTTTGATTACTAATAACATAATTTGGCGCCCTCTTGAGTTTGGTGTTAACACAATCGAGATTTTCATCTGCAAGTTCTTAAAAAATCTACGGTGATGTTTACCATGACAACACGTAACGTTAGCTGTGGAATCGTCTAAAATGTTTATGATGATGGTGTTATGTTTAGCATAAGTTATCAAGACTCCTAACAGGATACCCATGTCTCGGTTATCATCACCCAAGGAGCAGACATGGTCACAACTTCAAGAAAGGTAAGGATCTCTGTCTTCATTGACCCACCTATTCAAATATTTGTTGGCTAGTCTGTAACTTTATGGACGGAGGCGAGTTGAACTTCTACTCTACGCATTTTGTCTTAAACTGCGAAGTAAAAATTTAGGAAAACTGTAAAATGGTAAAAATATTGACAAAAAGGCTATATCCTCCAATTTGTCTCCTCTCTGCTCGCTCACTTTGTACAAAGTCAATGGGAGTTGACTGATGTCTCCGCCACTGGCACTGACGAAATGAAAGGTAGTGAATGAATGGACTGGTGACTTATAACAGGATAATGCTGACAAAAACAGCAAATCTAATTTGAATTAACTTTTTGTGTCCGTTCCAAACTTCTCGATATTAAGCCGGTTTGGAAATAGACTCCTAACATTAACAAGTTAGACTCTAACTTAGACTAGGGTAGCGCGCCCAGTAATGGGTGCCTTAATTAAGGGGAAATCGGCAATAATATGAAAACTTACCTCCTTTATCTGACGATCCACCTTCCAGAAGAACGAAAAAATTCTACTCTAAAAGATTATCAAAATCATTTAAAATATTTAATTATGGTTAAAAAAATATCGCTGATAGAATGAGGAGATGTTTTCCGCCCGGCAATCGGTTTTGCAGAATAGTAATCGGTCACGCATTGTTTCCCTATGCGTTTCGATCGCGCAGACTGAAAAACCCTCGATGCGAAGCGTCACAACACAAAACCCCGATAATGTGTAAGCACCGCACTCAATGTCTCGCTATAACCGAATTGTGGCTAGCGCCCCCTCTTGACAAGGGTGTGTGGTTTTTTTAGGATTGCAGAACATGTGGGGCGAGATGAAAAAATTCGCTGCGACCGAAGAATAAGTGGAAGTTCCCCGTCATTCTCGTACCAAATTCATGGTAGCAGCGCACAGCATTACTTCACAACGCAACCTGGAAGAGCGGCCAACCTGTTAGCGTTTTCGCTAAGAAACGCTAAAGTGGAAATATCTCTGTTACCCTATTATTGAGATTAAATATCATCAAAGCATAATCATAAAGCATAAAAGAGTGATACCATGATGTGTTGTAAGGGACATTTTGACAACATTTTACATCTTTTCAACATGAAAACAGAATATTTTTGAAATTCCAAATCAGTCTAGACGCTAGGTGGAGACGTGCACATTAAATTTTTAACTCCACAAATATGCATGACGCTCGAATGATCACGTTAGCATATGAAATACACTACCATTGCGCCTTCGAATGAACAATAGTCATGATAAAATTTAGACTCGTCACTTATTTTTTTGGTTAGTCTTCATTTTTACCTACTTTTTTTTTCCAGCCACGGAAATGCACGATTCGATTTGTTGAAGTTCCTATTTATATTTCCCTTCTTTATATTAAAAAATAGTGGCTTTCCGTTGCCAGGTTTTGTGAAGTCAAGTCTTGCAGTTTTTCTTGCAGAATGGTCTGCTTTGGTTATGATTGTCAGCGCGCACGATAAAAGCGTTCTTTCGGGAAACAGCTGAATCGCGTTGTTCAGTTACGGTCAACGCACTTCAGTCATTGCAACCGGGAGGCGGAGCTTCACGCGATAGCTAATTAGAGCGCCCCATAATCAAAATGCATTGTCCGAGAGCTCTGTATGTACGAGCTTGTAGACCTTTCTTTGTGACGTGTAAGCTAAGCCAAAGAGAGTTAAAGATGTTTAAATTTTTTATGGTAGGAGTACGAGATAAATATTTAACTATCGGACGATTGAATAATAATAATAACACATGGGATTTCTATAGCCCCATTTTCCATTTAGATAAATAATTGAGGTGCTTTTACAAAAAATTACAAAGTCATGAATGTTGTTGTTGTTGCTCTTAGATTGAGGAAGAGTCGTGGAAGACATGAACCATCTCATCATGGACCAGGCGTAGATCGTGGAAGAGATCCTCTGAGGAGGTCTGTTCCTCCCAATCCTCTCCCAAAGTAGGTATCAACAACATCATACAAAGTTATTAACCAGTCAATCTAGCAAGTTTAGGGGTATAAGCTCACATCTAATTCAATCATTTGTTTACCAGGTATGCTCTTTACAGAAATTTTTTATATCAGCATTTCTATGTATGTACTAGTTGGAGGGATTTGCTCCAGTGACAATTGTTCTGCTGTAAATTCCATGATAGACTAATAGAATGACTAACTTCAACCCTAGACTTGACTCCGTACTCTACTTTAAACCTTACATAAAACCCTTTTGCAACTGTAACCTGTAAGGCGTTGGTTCTGAGCAATTGTTTCTTGTAGCCTCCACGTTTTTGCACTAAATAATCTTCAGAATTATAGCAAATGATGATATAAAAATAGAAGGCCTACTGAATATTGAATTTGATACTTTGTAAGCTGTGGAAATTTATGTGCATGAATTTTGCCCCCCCCCCTTTCATACAAGCAATCAATAAAGATTATATGATATGAGAAGACAATATACTCCATACAGTATAACTACCCTTGAAGGTACCAACACTGAGCTGACCTCTCAAATGTAAGCAATCTTAAAGTAGTTTTTGGTGTGCTTCATTATGTACAACCAACATCAACCTCACGTATCCCAGCGTTTCTTGTAGAGAATTAAGCTAATGATTTACCTAGAGTAGCCTGAGGTGACTGATAGGATGTGTAAATTAGAATGGCATTTCTCATGTAGAAAAGTAATTACAGGAAGGTCTACCAATTTTCTGAACCTGAAAAAAAAAAATCATCCAGAAACTGTATACCTGGTACTAGTTTAACCATATTTTGTTTGAAAACTTTTGTTCATACTATTGTACATTCATAATATTTTCATATGCTCACCCTCTAAATGCTTTACATTTTATTGCTACTTGGTTTTATCCATTAATGAATAATGGAATGTATCCATGCTTTAACAATCTGTACTAAACTATGATGAATGATATTTGTTGAATTGTTTGACAGGATTGAGAGCCCTTCCCAGACCGATAGTATACGTCTTACTTCACCTGAGCTCAGAGGCAGCCATTTCACTAAGGTTCCTCCTGTCACAACTAACAGGTATGTAATATAGGGGAAACCCTTTGTACATTACTGTCTGTCAATATTTTGAACATTTTTGGGGAAATCTAAGAATGAATAATTTTGCAACTTCTGTCATCCTGTCATTACTATAAGTGGCTTTATATTGAAGAGGACATTTTTGTGAGGATGGACACAGAAAATTTGCAAATCATAACAGTTCAAAATAGGAAGACAAATTTTCAACAATACCTGATTATACTTTTAGATTATAGAGGACACTGTTAGAAGTTGCCATTTAAGTGCAAAAAAAATTCCAGAGTTTTTAATCGGTAGAGAATCCTGACAATATGATACTATCTACTGTAAAATTTTTGGAGCAAAAACAGTTTCCAGCGCTGATATTGACGATTTTAGGACAAAATATATTTCTGAAGAAATATGCATGGACTGACTGATTGGCTTTTATCAGCGATGGTTCTCGTCTGTCTCTTTTTCCTCACAGACCTCAGTCCGATGATACACTTAGTTTAGAGAGCTACAACTCAGATACAGTTCAGGGGCCTTCCCTTGGCCCTGCAAATCATACATCTCCCCCCTACATCTCACATGGAACATCCCACTCTGCTCCAGAGCCAGCACACAGAGAGGTGCCAGCCTGGGACCAGTACACTGGACGGCGGGCTGGGACAGAGCGAATAGGAGTGAAGGACGGAAGGAGTAGAGGGGTAAAGAAATATCATGTGAGGCAGGGAAGTAGGGGCTTTGAGGAAGATGCAGAGGAACTCATCTATGCTAATCAGCTGGAGACGTTGGATATGAGGAGGAGAGACCCGTATCCTGATCATGGCAGCAGGGATGAAGGACCTAGACTAGTGGAGTATGATGATATCCTTGGAGCTAGAGAACTACCAAGGGTTCCAACTCATAGACAGGTAGAAGTATGGCACTCACACTGGTCTTGTTTTGTCTTGTTAAATAAAATGATGTTTTTGAGAGTCTTTTTGTATCATTTGCTTTTTAAAAGGCCTGTAAAGGCTCCATAATATTTATGAGCTAATTAAAGTAAATGTAATTAATAGGAAAAAGGGGGAGAGGGAGATTACCATTTGTAACTTGTGTGTAATTGTGCATTGTATGCAAAAGCCAAAATTATGAACAAAGTGTTGTTTTTACCTTACAGCAATCCAGTGCAGTTCTACGCATGCAGGATGAACTATTTTCGCGGACATTTCTTGAGTACTTTCTGACTAGCTGTCTTCAAGATGATATGATCCTTGAAGTGGCTCTTGATGTCATGGCTCATGTCAGGGAAGAAAGGGTGAATATTGGTTTCTTTAATTATCCTACAAATGTCAGTAGTTCTGTTCCAAGGAAAATATAGCATTTGAAATTTTTAGATTTTAACCCGTGTTAAGTTGTAAATAGGTATGGATGCTTGATTTTTATTGATTATAAATCACTACCATAATACCGTATTAGTTAAGTAAAGTTTTAAAAGCCACTTTTAAAAAATATCCCTTTATTCATATGATTCTCCAGAATGCTGCAGCGTGTATTGTTTCGTTGACAAGCAGACGAAGTCATATCACATCAATTTTGCAAAATCTCCACTGGTTGCCCGTAAAAGAACGTATCAATTTCAAAATACTGCATTTGGTCTACCATATCATCAATGAAACAGCCCCCGAGTACAATAGATCTTTATGAACTAAATACCCACACAAACCTTACGATCGTCTTCCTCTGGTCTTTTGCAAATTCCGTTGTCAAAAAAATCCTGGGGGAGCGAGCTTTTGCTCATGCCGGTCCAGCCCTATGGAATACACTTCCGCAGGGGCTGAAAGATTCCTCTTCATTGGAAACGTTCAAGACAAATCTTAAGTCTTATTTGTTTAATTGTGTTTATTCTTGAAGACAGACATTCATCCTTGTGTACTATTCTTTGTATTTTCTTGTATTACTTTGTAAAAGCGCCTTGTGCATTTTATCCAAATGGAAAATGGCGCTATAATTATTATGTATTATTATTATTATTATTATACAGCCCAGTCCCATTATAATGAGATGGATGGGACTAAGCAAATATCAAGTCTCACTTACTGAACACATAGACATATGTGCACATGTTTGAAAATGGAAACTTGGGGAAAACTACCTCATTAATATAATAACATCTTGTATGTGTGCTCAATATGAGTACACTGTATATTTGGTGCCTTTTCTGCAATTTAGTGCAATTTGAATTAAGTTTCTTAATATGATTACATTTTCTAATTTGCCAGGATCTTGAACGTCAGCTGTCCTGGCCTGTCCTGGACCTTGGAAGAGAGATCTTAGAAGAAGTTATCCATGAGAACCTTCGTGATGTAGCCTTCATTGAACTTAGAGCTTCAACCAAAGAGTGAGTTTGTCCACACAATGTAGATCTGCTCTTTGAATCTGTTAGTTGATGTTTAAAATTACCGGTATTAATGTTTCTGTACGTAACAATGTAAATAACTTGCATTTCATTTGCCTTCCAGGAACATAAATTAAAAAAGACCTCATGAGCTTATTAACTACTGGTTATTGGGAAATTTCTTGTAACACTTCAGTATCTTTTTTTTTCTTCTTTAAGAGTGTGTCTTTAAAGCTCTTTAGTTGAAAAAAAGGGAAGTCCCAAATTACTTGGTTCTGGTGGATGGAATTTTCATGATTGCATAAATCCTATTTGCCTTGACTCTTTCCCTTTTCTGCTTGGATTTTGAAACATGGTTTGAGAACCCCCATGTCTTCGCTTGTTCATTGTATGTAACATCAAAAGTTAGTTCAATGTTTCCAGGCTCATTTACCCAATATTTAAAATATGAAGGTCATTAATATATGATGTGTCATTGTTATTAATATGTTACTCTGTCACATAGGAATACAAATACCAAATTGATTTTTCTCCTTTGCTAGGTTTTGGAGCATGGTATTAGAGACCCCATCCCTGTACAAGCCCATTGCTAGAGATCTTCTTAGAGAGATGATTGATGAAGAAGTATCATCCATAGTACCTGAAGCCATCTCTGATCTTGTCACAGAATACTTCATCCAGAAAGATGTGGTGCTGGATTTCAATGTCATCTGTGATGAAGTCATCACTGAACTCTTGCCAGATATAGTAAGTAGTTTTCATGAGAAATTTCAAAGATTTGTTGAACTCTGTGTGTAAAAACCACTGAACTATGCAGGTAGACTTTATGTGCAGTTACTTCGATGATTAATTTCAGTGTGTGTGCGTGGGGGGGGGGGGTTGGATGAAAGATAGGAGTCTTCATAGGAAAGTTGTCTTTATGTGCATATTCATTCAATAAATTCCTCAATTGACAGACACTACAAAACATCATACATGCATACCAAGCTGATTTGAGAATGAAATTATTATTGCATACTTTACTCCTTTTTCTTGTTACAATATATTGTACATCTGCATGTTAACTACAAACCATAAGGATGTTTACTTATAATAAATATTTCTCTTACTCACAGCTTTTATGCTGCATTTATGTGCACCTTCATATCTAATTACATAATTTTTTTGGTGCTCCCCATTTAGATAATAGATGCTGTGTATGATGAGAGCATTGACTCACTTGCAGAGGGTATCATCCATGAAGAGATAGTCTCCCTTGCCAGCAGTTTTATGGAAGATTCCTTTGCAACTGGTAGACCTAAACTCCCTGTGAGCCCTGAACAGAGACTACAAGATCAGAATGAGGTGAGATACACAGGGGTTAAAGGCGGAGCATGTTAGTGTGAAAAAGAAACACAACAAACAAACAAACAAACAAACAGAAGAAATTGTTTTATGATAATACAAGTACATTGAGCGTCCAAAACTTGCATCCAGGTTTATGTACAAAGTATTTAAAATAGTGTACTGAATGTGTCTCTTTATTTAGAAAACTGTGAAAGATATTAACATTATTTTCTGCTTGCCTTGTTTTGTTAAAACAAGACAGAGTAGATTGAAGTGTAACCATAGACCTCTTTTCTTTTGTGGTCATAAACTGCCATGTACACTGATGTTCATTTCTGTGACCTTTATACATCTGTTCTGTACTTGAGCAAATATCAAAATAAGTTATTTGAAAGTTTAAAGCAAATATTTATAGGGAGTGTTTGATTAGGTAGCAAATAATTTTTCTTTTCAATGATGCACATAGTTGCAAATGACTGCTGGGATCAATTGTAAAGCCATATAAAGCCATATGTCCATGCTGAACTCTACTTGATATTGTCTCCTGTTATCAGATCAGAGCATTGGCAGACAAGTTCTTGTTGGATGCTTCTATCTTTGAGAATCTTTTGACGACTCGTCTCCTTCCTAACCAACAAGTCTGGAACAATGAGGAGTATTTAGACCTCTATATGGATTGTAAGTATATTGTATCAACATTTATTATGCATTTAAAGAGCAATTTTACCCAAGGTGCTTTGATAACCCTCATGCTGCTGAATTTCTTTTCTGTGAGTTATGTGTTTTGCTTTTTAGAAGGATACGATTGATTACATAAAAAAGAACATCATTTAATATTTTATTAATTTGATAATTTCATGAATATTTGTTAGTGATATGCTCCCCACTATTTCAATGATAGAGTTAATTGTTTATTTGGTAAAAAGTCATTTGCTAGTAGTGGTCCTATTCTTTGGGATGTCCAGTTTGCTTCCAGTTTGTGCAATGCAAAGTCTATAGAGTCATTCAAGTCTGGTCTATATCCATATTGAGGGTATAATATATCTGACAGACCATTGATAATCAGTGTGCTTTGGTCTTTGGCCAACCTTTAAAAAAAAAAAAAAGAAGAAAAAAAAAAAGAGGAAAAATAGATGTCGTTTTCTTTGCCTCTCCACCTTTGGACATTTGTATTTGAATTCAAGTGGTTTAATCATTTGACAGGAAGTACAAAGGTTTCAGGCCGGGTATGGCACTAACATTCATCTGCACTACCTTCCCCACAGGCAATATACATGGGTACCTCGTAGAAAGAAAATACTTGAATGATGTGTCTACTGAAAATGTTAGCCTGAAGCAGGGTAATATCTAGATTCATTGCGTGGGAAATATAAGTGCTAGAAAAATCAAATCGTATTCATGTCTTATGTGTAATAGTAACAATGATAATAATATTTACTTGAAAAGTGCTTACTAATACTACAGTAATAGTAATGAAAATACTTAAAAACATAATTAAGCTGTAAGACAGGTAATATGAGGACAAGAACAAGGCATTTGTTATAAAAGTGTTTGTAAGGTGCTTTTCAAGGTCATTAGTGAATCTGCAGTCTCTATAAAATTGGGAAGGTTGTTCCATGATTTTGGAACAGTGGCGATGAATGGCCTTTTATTGGTTTGAAACTTTGGGATAGTTAAAACTGCTGTATCTTAGTTTGTAACTGGTGTTCCTAAGAAAATCTAACCTTCAATATCACTTTTTCATAGACACCTGTACAAAATCTTGTAAGCAAACACTTTAGATGTATTTACAGACATGGATTTAGTTCTGTTTGAATGAAACTCTTTATAGTATTATCCAGGTCATTGTTATTTCTGTCTTATTGAACAGCTCTTCTCATGGATCAAGTCTTAGGTCAGCAGTTGGAGATTGTTAAGAGAAGAGACTATACAGAACACTGCCTACCCCTCAAGAGATTCCATGAAAAAATCACTACTAATGTGGTAAGCATTGCACCAAAACTCTACAGGTTTTTTTTAAAGCGTCAAATGCCTTTTTTTTAAAAGTGCAAGTCGAACCACTTGTCAGAAAAAAAAAATAAAAAAAAAATATAGTAATAATAATTATTGAGCTTGATATCACTATCTTTCATAAGTATCAATTATTATTCATTTTCCATGAACTTCTTAGGACTTGTACATAACAGAGGAGAAGTATTGAATTATTCAACATGATACAACATAACCCCAATGAGGTTTTCTGTGTTAAAGGCTGCAAAGGCAAGTCCTTTAGTAAAGAGAGTCTCCACTCTGAATGGAAACATCATCTGCAAGATGCAGGATGACACCTTCAAAAAGATAACATCACCAGACGATCTTTTTGAAGTTGGGCTGGATTCTATAGATTACAAGAGGTTCAAGCTACATTATATGGAATGAACCTCTATAAATAATTTGTGACTTTGATATAAATATGTATCACCATTACAATGAACAATGATGATGTCCAATATTCAGTCATTAAGTCGTATAAATTAGAACCCCATTTATTTGATGATACTTTATCAAAGGAAATGCAAAATTCATTTAGTATATCTCATGTTAATATCAGGTCGCTTAATAAGAACTATGACAATCTAAACTTGTTGTATGATAATACAATTAAATCGAAATTTGATATCATTGCCTTATCCGAAGTGTGGAGGGTTTCAAACAAAGAGCTGCTAAGCTTTAATGAGTATACACTCGAGGTAAAATGTAGAACAGAAGGATCTAGAGGCGGTGGAGTAGGAGCTTATATTTTCACTCCTCGTTGAAATATATTATTCTTGACCATGAAGTAAACCCATGCAGAAAGTCATGGTAGAAATCTAGCATGAATGGAAGGAAATGTTGTAGGTTCGTTTTATCGCAAACCCAAATACTGATGTTGATCTGTTTCACAATAGCCTTATTGCGTGACTTAGAAAATTAAAAATAGATAGAGCAAATTTTTGTGTTATAAGGGATTTTAATATCAATATCTAAACGGTGCAGAGGTTGAATAAAAGCTGACAATTTATAACTTCTTTGCAATGTCTTGGTTTGCAACAAGTCTATTTCGTACCCAACAAGAGTACCAAAACAACCTCCTCTTATTGACCATATTTACACGAATATAACAACTTCTTCAATTCATGCTGGAGTCTGTAGAAACTGATGTTTCTGACCATTTTCCATCTTGCAGCATTTGAGCATCTTAAAGTAGCAAATAAAACAAAACACTTAAAAGTTAACGTTTCGCTCCTTTAGGAATTATGCCGTCAATAAATTTTCATACGAACTTAGTACAACAGACTGGAAGCCTGTTAGTGACTGTACAGAACTAACAAATCTTACTCTGTATTTTAGACATATTTAGACAATTTGTGACCAGAATGCACCTATTGTTTCAGCTAAGAGGCTTGAAAGAAAAATGTACATGTATGTAAGAAGCCATGGATGGCAAAGGGTATTTTAAAATCAGTTAACAAAAAGCACAAGTTATATATCAAAACTTAAGGCAGGAAATTTCAAACAGAGAGATGAAGAAAGTGTACAAAAAGTATAGAAATGTTTTAACCACAGTCCTTCGACTAAGTGCTAAGGAGACAATATTAAGATAGCAATCTCTTTTTCGGCTAATAAAACGGATACCAGTTAAAACATGGAAAACGATCTATGAAATACTTAGTCACGGTTCCTGGTGGAAAAAAATCTAAACTAACACCATATGACAACCCCAAATTAAACAATTCAAGAAATGCGGGGAAAATAGCGTCGGTGAATAACATCTGACACATAAATAGCTAACGAGTTAATGATTTCTTTGCTCAAATATTGCACAAAACTGGCAAATCACAATACCAATCGTAGATTCTGACTTTACATACATATCTAGGGAATCAATCAGCAATAGTCCATTGTTTTTAAGAACAGATAACAGAGGAGGGAAATTAAAGGCCCAATTACAGATTCTTAACGCACTCCTGAAAAAGCGTCCTAATGCTTGCCTGTGATGTTGATAATCTTCCTACACCGGTTGTTGTAAAATCGCTGCCCCTTACACTCTTCCAGACCCTGCTCATATATTTTCAATCGTCTCCTATAGAGAAGGAAAACTTTCCAGGATTGATTTAAACTGGTACGCAAAAGTGACACCATATTTACAAAAAAGCGGGACCTAAAGATGACGGCAGGCAAATCTACAGACCTATATCAGTCCTTTACCAGTACTGGGCAAAGTCTTTGAGATAAAAGATAATCAATATTCGTGTTAATTACATACTTAGAAGAAAATAATATCTTTTTTCAACACCAATATGGTTTCCGTAAGAAACACAGCAGCCAATGTTATCTTTGATTTAATCTTGCAACACACATTATTACGATACTTTAGATGAAGTCTCGAAGGACAGTCTGATATTGTATTGCATTTCCAAAAAGGCATTGCATACTATTAAAGCCACGATATTCTCTCTTAAAAATGTCACACTATGGAATTCGGGCGTTAGCTCTCGCAATGTTGAGATTATTGTGCAGACCGCTTTCGTGCAGTTCATACAAGGATAAGAGTAAAACGTCTCTCAAACTTGAATAATAAACTTCATGATATCCCTAGGCTCTGTTCTGTGGACCAACATCTTTTTCACTTTAACTAAACTCGTTTACCAAAACTCTACAATCTGTCTTTCAGTTTCAGGTTTAAATTCGCTGATGAACTCCCAATTTATCAGCACTCTTATATGCCAGACAGAAAAGACACATTGATCTTCACGATATTGTAGCCAAATTTAGAAAACAGGTCCAAAACAGTAGGTGCAAAGTCGTGACATATAACAGTTACAATTAAATTGCAAAAGACAAATTATATGATTCAAATCAGTCGGTAGATTAATTGGATAAGAAACGGCTCTGTGAAAAATATCAGGTTTACGGTAACTCGAATGAGGTCTCCCACCTTCGCAACGCTGTGCGCCGGATTTGTAACCAGACACCTTTCATCACTCTTGACATACATAACCACCTTTCCATGTAAAGATCAGGTACCCAAGCCAGTCAACAACGCAAATGATCGTTCAGTATAGCATAAGAAGGCCATTTGGTCTGTTTCTAGCGATTTACCATAGCTCATAGGCAATTCTGTACCCAAAGTATATACCTTGTGTATACTGTAAACGAACGCCTATACATCCACAACTCACACCATCTCGTGGATGGAATAGAAGTGTGGGAGCACGCTACCTCAAAACAACAATTTAGATACTGTAACATATTAAGTCAAAAAATGCAATGCAGAGCAATTAAATTCAGTTCACTGTAGGACAGATTCCAAACCTCTTTTTCGAAAACCTACATAATATTGAATAACTTTTTTGATCTTCATGACCTCCTTGTGTCAACATTCAGCTATCGACTTTAGTTAAGGTAAATACCTCACTCTTTTAGCAGATTATGTCAGGTAAAACACAACAATAGCGATATCACAAAAGAGGAAAAGGAAAAAGTGGTTTATTTATGTCTACCAAAATGTATGTTCAACGTCCAACAACGAGATCACAACTCTCAGCTATGTCGTTCTCTCGTTGACTAACCCAGAACAGAAACTGCAAACTGGAACACCCATCGTAACTCTCACCCAAGGAGCGAAATTACAATCATACACCAAACAACATCTAGCTTTTCGTGAGCACACCTCGTACGAGTCCACTTTCCAATTGTTACTCTGTTGTGTAGTGCATGTCGAATATAAACTTGCCTTGAACGTTTCAATATTTTATTATTGCATGCTACATTTCTTTGATTCTGATTTAACATATGTCTTATTAGTTATGCGTCTTACGTAACTATATCATTTTGCTTATGAATGTATATATATCATACTTATTCATTTAGTCTTCTTTCTATCCTTTGTTAACTCCCAATGCTAGTAATAGGAATCTAAAACGTGTTAAGCTCTTCAAGTATTTTGTAAATAGTTTGTAAATACTTGTAAATGAAACAAAATTTTATATGCAGATTTAAAAATGCAAAAACAAAATCAACAAATATATCTTGCCATACGTGTGGAACTAGGCTCGACTAGCACTTGTGCTAACTTCTAGTTCCATTTAACATCTCCACATTCTCTCTCCTGTTCAATCACACTTTGATTTTCTATACATATAATTTATGCTCTGTTACATTGTATTCATTTTTGTAAGATTGTATTTCCTATGCATTGTTATAATAACGTGTTGTTGTGTTGATGATGTTTATGATGTTAATAAATTCAATTCAATTCAATTCAATACCGCAAACTATATGTTTAAAGGGACAAGCATGATATATGTCATAATAATGGAGCATCATGTGAAATCCCTTTTTAGAGAGGGATTGATTTCTGTTTCATGAAGTGATAGTCTGCTTTTAAAATTTCAAATACACATGTATTCTCCTAATTTTTCTCCAAATCAAGGTATGATCACATACCTTGAAGTTCTTTACAAGTTTTTTCTTTAAACTTTTGATTGATCGGCAGGCAATAGATGTGGTGTTGGAAGAACTGACAGGTCACCTGGATGAAGATATGGCTGAAATGGATGAATATGAAGTGGAGATGGACAGAACAATGCGATTTGAACCGCCTTAAATTCAAGCATTTGTGAAGGTTAGTCTCGAAACTAGACAAAGAACCAAGATGTTCTGGCACATGATTGATGTATACATTAGACAGACACCTGACCAAACTAAATTTGCCTCCACCAAGAACGCCAAGTTTCTTACTGGTTTAGGGATGTGAATGAGGTCAAGGAATTTGTACCGGTATGAAGTTGATTTATTTAATGAAAGTGTGCTTGTAATTTGCTGTTGCAATTCATTGCTACATCACTTTGTTAAGACTAGTTTTGTTGAAATTAAGTTGTGTAGTATTCATTGCCTTCAGTTGAGAACATAGTGAATCTAATTCTGGGTGACATGACATTTGCTCTTACGTCATTTGCTATGGGCTCTAATTTATCTTATATTTAGGGTAAGGGTTGCAAAAGGGTTTTATGTGAGATTTAAAGGCTAGGTATAGGGTAGGGTATAGTGTTATGTCCAGGGTCAAATTTAGTCATTCAAATATCAAATTTGCCACAGAGCTATTGCCGTCAGAGCATGTCATGTAATCATCATCAAAATTAAATTCATCAAGATGTTTCCATGATAATCTATATCCATGTTCATTTGGAATTTGAAAAGTAAGATAATTGAAGCTCAGAAGTTGTGCATTTTCATTAGTTTTATAAACAGCGGAATTTACCTCCTTGGGAGTGCTGGTATGATTAGCTATGATGTTGAAATTGTTATAAATTTATAAATATATTATAAAAAAAAATTGAAAATTATTTTGTCAAACAAAAATGTGAATTACAAATAGTAATATGAGTCTAAGAAGAGTGAAACTAAAAAAAATGTGTACTTTTTCAAGAGCACATGGAAACAAAGTACTAGTAACTGATCAATTGAAACAATACCTTAAAAGACAAATTAAGAACAAGAATGACGTATATGAAGCTCAAACAAATTTATTTTTTATCACTATAGAAAAGATCATGGTTTTGTTTTGTTTCTGAGTTTTTGATACAAACAAAAGTGTAATAAAACAATTTAAATGTGACAGTGAAGAATACTCAAATATTTATTTTTGTCAGAGAAAATTCAAGTTTATATAACATAATTTTATTTTGATTGTTCCTCCATGATATTTCTTCGTATCCTGATTCAAAGTGTGTAATTGGTGTGTATCATATCAGTTACATGTAGATATGAAATATTTGTATCGATTAATTAAGCCGTCCATGCATAAAGCCTTCCACATATTTAACGGTTTCTACTCTGCATCCGTCCATGCACACTATATGTCATCTTTCCATATTTGTCATTTTCTTCCTGATGTAAATGTTTTCTAAGAATGCTATTTAAAGTGAGAGCAAAATGACTGCCACTGTGTGTGGTTTCTCATTGGTTGTGTGTTGTATTTAAGTGGTCTTAAATATTAGGCTATAATTTTATTTATTTAAAATATACCTTTGTATTTTCCACGGTCTCACATCTGGGTACTTGAGATTAAGATGTAGGGGGTCCTACGCGTAATTGTAAGATGATGCACGTTAAACTACAAAGAGTAAGACAAAGGATACACACAGAAACATTATATGTCACAGTAGTTTAGCATCATGAAACAACTTTACGCGCCCTAATAATTACGTCACAATGGTTCAGCTCAGAATGCTGGAAATAAAAAACATACCATGAGAAATACCCAGTTTAAACCAAGCAAACTTACTGAATTGTTTTTAAAATGTGGCTAATTTAGGTAAACAGGTAATAATAATAATATTGACTGGCTTTACCTTCGGGAGACACTACATATATTTCCCTCACAAGACCCATATTGCCCTCGTCTTCGACTCCAGGCAATATGAGACTTGTTTGGGAAATATATGCGGTATCTCCCTCTAGGCCAGTCAATATTATATAATTATCACTTAATTAGAACACTTGATGTTAAGTGTATTAATATGTCAATGTTGTCACCATGATTCATTTTGTGTGTATATTTATATCAAGGGAAAGATGACACCCATATTTGGCGATGAAAAAAAATATACCATTGTGCTTTTATATAATGTATATTATATTTATAATGTTTATCATGTTTTAAATGAATGAAAAGTTGACCATTAGTTCTGTATATGTTCCAAACTGAAATGTGAAGTGCTTGAGTTTTATATAAACATACATGCCCAAAAAGAGATGGTTTATATTTCACTTTTATTTTTGAATACTAAGAGACACAAGTGATTTTGTTACAGAATGTGGAAGAAGTGTTGACACAAAAATCGTTTGGAATAAGGCCCAATGGCCTATTATAGGTACATGTGTAGAGAGGGAGTGTAAATGCTTTAATTAAAGAGAGGGACTGAGAGAGGGTGGG
>CALNVZ010000174.1:4253327-4268509 GCA_940671915.1 Paracentrotus lividus
GTAGACCCCATTTTAGAGTTATTTAGCCCTGTGAAAAAGATATCACAACAAACAAACAAAACAAACCACAATACAGATAAAAGAAATTGTTTATTATTGTAAATAACAACATGAAGCTAAGTGAGTTACATGGCCGCTTGTGTTGTCACAAAACTTGTTCCAAGTAGTGTTATGGTACAAGCTATTTTAGATAATAGTGTTAGATTTGACGAATGTGTAGTTTTGCAACTCTTCTATATTATCTCAAGGAAAACATGTGTGGAAATATCATTTTAACATTATTTTCTGTTCTGGTGAGAGACCTCTGTTTGTTAAACGACATGACAGAGGAGATTGATAGTCTAACACCATAAGACCTGTCATTTTCTCTTGTGGTTATAACTGCATGATAGCACTGATAGTCATTCCTCCTGAGACCTAGTTCATTACATCTGTTCATGTCTCTACTTGACGAAGATATACAAAATTACGGTTATTTGACAAGTTATAACAAGACACAAATATTTATAGGAGATTGTAGAATACTAAACGAACTGACCAGAATAGGTAGCCTAAATTAATATTTTCTTTCAATGAGTGCACATAGTTGCAACATGACTCGATAGCTGTTATCGAAAGTATGGTATAAGCGCTAGTATAAAGCCATCAATCCATGTACTGAACTTCTTACTTGATATTAATCTACGCTAAGAACCCTTATCAAGATCAAGCTATTGGTCAACAGGTTCTTTGGATGCTTCTAGCATTTGAGATTAATGTTGACGAGCTCGTCTCACTTCCTAACAACACAAATCTGATATAATGAGGGGTATTCTAGACCTCTAATAGATTGTAATAGTATATTATGTGTCGTTATCAACATGTATTATGCATTTAAGGCCAATTTTATAGCCCATAATGGGTGTTTGAAACCCTCCATGTCTCTGAATCTTATTCGTGTGGTGTATATCTTGTCAAATCTGGCTTTTTAAGGTCAAGGATACGAATATGATTACATAAAAAAATAAGTCATCATTAATTATTTGATAAATTGTGATTATAGTGAAATTTCAAAGATATATTTCTGATTGAGTGATCATGACTCCTCTCACTATTTCAAATGTATCCTATCTAGATAATTGTTTTTATTTGGTAAAAAGTCATATCTTGCTAAAGTAGTGGTCCTTATTCTTTTAGGCAGACACTAGATCCAGTTTGCTTCCTAGGTTTGAAACCCCGCAGATGCAATAGTCGTGTAGAGTAGCATTTCAGTCTGGTCTTTTATCTCATATTGAGCCCGTATCAATATATCGTCAATACACATGATAATCAGTGGCTATTGGAAAGGTCATTTGGTCCTAACCGTGGTCTCTCTATAAAAAAAAAAAAATAATGGAAGAGAATATATACAAAAACAGGAAAAAAATATCAATGACGTTTTCTATTGTGGCCCTCCCAGCCTGTCGCTAAATTGCGAACATCATTTAATAGTATTTTGTAATTCACATGTGTATTTAATGCATGACAGGCTAAAGTACAAAGGATTCAGGACCCGATTAATTAGTGCTACATCTAAGATCCCTATGCTTCTATAACTTAACTCTCCTAGCCCACCATCCGTCCCCACCACGAAATAACATGCCCGGTTACCTCGTAGCCCCAACCCAGAAAATACTTGAATGAGTGTCTATCTAACTGAAAAGTTAGCCTAACCAGAAGCGCGGTAATATCTAGATCATTTGCGTGGGAAAATAAGTGCATAGAAAAATTCAAACGGTATTCATCTGTCTTATAGTGATAAAGTAAGCAATGATAAATAATATATTACTTGAAAAAAATAATGCCCCATTCATTTTTTCTTTATACTAATACGAGTCATCACACTATTTGATAAAATACAGTATAATAGTTAAAGAAATACTTTAAACTTAAAACATAATTAAGCTGTAAAGGGACAGTAATAATAGAACAAGACAAGGCATTTGTTAATAAAGTGTATGCATGATAATGTGCTTTACACATGGTCATTTAGTGAAATCAGCCTGGTCGCTCTATCTCTATAAATTGGGAAGTATGTTCCTGCATAGTTTATTCCTGCTAAGCGAATCGAGTTGCTTTGTCCGGAAAGCCCTCTTTATTGGTTTTCTGAAACTTTGCCAGCCGCGATAGGTATTAAAACGCTGCTGTTACCTTTGTTTTGTAACTAGGTTCCATGAAGAAACTCTACTCATTTCTAACTTATCACCATTTGTCATAGACACAACTCTACAAAAATCCTGACAGCTAACCCACCTTTACCGATGGTATTTTACAGACGATGGCATAGTTCTGTTTCATGAATGAAAACTCTTTGTTTCCCGACCGACCCTAGTAGATTTAAGTCTCATCATTGTCTATTTACTGTCCCGTTGAGATTGAACAGGCATCTATTCTCATGATGAGAGTCTAAATAAAAACAGCAGTTGGAAGATTTAAGTTTTTAAGAAAGAAAGACCTATAACAGACACACTGCCGTTACCCCTCAAAGATTCCATTAGAAAATCATTCTGACTAATGTGAGTAGCATCGATGCTACCAATAATAGCTCTACAGGTTTGTGTGTGAGAGGCAGTGCCATCAAATGCCTATTTTTTTAAGTAGGTGCAAGTCCGTCGATACCACTGTCAAGAAAAAATATATAAAATAAAAAAAACAATAGTCCAATCAATGAATTATTGTGAGAGCATTCGATAATCCGACTATCTCCTTCATAAGTCGATCAATCTCATTATATCATTTTTTTTCCATGTAATGGAGAACGCTTCAACTTGTACATAATCAGAGAGAAGAAGTATTGAATTATTCACATAACAACAAGACCCCGATTACGAGTTTTCTGTGTTACAGAGGCTGCAAAAGCAACGCCACCTTCTAGTAAAGTAGAAGCTACTTCCTCTCTGCTGATATGGAAACATTCAATCTGCAAGATTGTCAGCGGTTAGGTATGACACCTTCAAACATGTATTAACATCACCAGACCAACCATCTATTTGAAGTTGCGGTTCCTAGAATTCTCCAGTTACAAAGGAGTATTACAAGTTACATACAATTAATATGGAAATGAACCCATAAATAAATATTTGTGACTTATAATAAATATGTAAATCACATTACATAAGAACAAATGCATGATGCTCCAATTAATCAGTCATTAAGTACGTAGAAATAATTAGGAAAGCCCCATTTATTATGATACTTTATCAACCAGGAAAGCAAAAAATCATTTAGTATATTCTCATATGTTAATAATTGCAAGGACACGATCGCTTATTTATATTTAAGAACATATGACATCTAAAAAATCTGTAGTGTGATAATTGATAATACAATTTAGTACATTCATAGGACGGATCGAAATAGTTGGCATTATCATATTTGCCTTTATCCGAAAGGTATTTAACATATTCACTAGTCGACCCACTGAAACCCTAAACCTTGTGCGAGGTTCTTGTCACACAAAGCAAGCTGTCCTAAGCATTTAATGGGTTAGTACGACTCTGACCGAAAATGTATTAGAACAGGGAGACTTAGAACTAGCATAAGATGCTCGGTCCAGGAGATGCTTTTTCTGCATAAGGTGGCTTTTTTAAACGGAGTACGTGAGTAGAATATTCACTCCCATCGGTATTTAAAATCTATAAATTATTCAATGTTTGAACCTATGAAGAAAGCCCCATGCAGTAGTGGAAAGGTCTATGGTCTAGAACCTCTAGGTATGGAATGGATAGGAAATTGTTATACTCATATAGACATTAACACGGTAGGCTCGTTATCAGCAAACCTATCCTGACAAGATGAATCTGTTTTCACAAACTAAGCTTCTGTTGACCCCAGAAAAATTAAAAATATGTTAGACCGGTAGAAGCAAAATTTTGTGCTAGCTTTTATAAGGAGAGGATTTTCAATTATCAAATTCTCCTGTCATAAACGGCACTTGACTATGTAGGAATGCGTTGACATTAAAAGTCGTACCCCGTCGGACCTGTAGGCGAAAATTTATAACTTTTTACTCTTCTTTGCAATGTACTTGCCAGGTTATGCCAACAACTCTCATATTTCGTAATAAAACACCAGTACAAGAGTAAAGCCGAAAAGAACAAGCCCATCGCATCTACTTAATACGACTCACTCTAATTACGTACAGAATTACTATAACCAACCATCTTTCAATTCGATGCTTCGAGTCACGTAGAACTGAGTGTGTTCGACCATTTTTCACGATCATTTGCTGAGCATAACGTGAACTTTAAGCCTCATTAACATTAGTAGAAATTTAAACCAAACCTTAAAAGTATAAACGTCGCTCCATTTAGGGAACTATATAGCCCGACCCTAATAAATTTCTCATGGCCCAACTTTAGATACACAGATTTGGTAAGCCTGTTCCACTGACATTACAGGAAACTAAACAAAATCTTATATACTCTTATTTACATATGTTAGAGTCAACAGAATTTGTGACCAGAATGCACCTATTGTTACCCCTTCAGCTAAAGTGTGAAGGGGAAAAGTGCTACATGTATGTATAGACAGCCATGGATGTCCATGACAAAGACGGTTTTAAATCAGGTAACAAAAAAGCACAACGTTCTTCATTATCTTTCAAAAACTTTAATATGAGCAGGAAATTTCAAACAGTAAGATTGAAAAGTTGTTTACAAAAGCCCTATAGAGATGCATGGTATTTCCAAAAACAACAGTCCTTCGATCCAGTGGCTAAGAGACAATATTAAAAATATAGCATCTCTTTTTCACCGACTAACTAAGATACAAGATACCAAGTAAAACCAGGAAAACGTATCAACTGAAAATTACGATGTAGTGGTGAGGGAAAACAAATCAAAATAGTTAACATTGAACTAATAACATAGTAACAATTTACCAAAATAATTTCAAGAAATCGGAGGGAATAAGGTAGTCTTCAGACGTTTTGAATACTGATCAGAATCCTGATAAAGGCATGAGTCGCGTGCAGGTATCTACATTCCCATCCTGACAATGATTCGACAGAATAAAAGTAAAGCTAACGTGGTTTAGTTCATGAAGTTGCATTTGCTTTAACCGACCGTAATAATATGGCGGCCCAAAACTGGCAAAATCAAATCATAACTAATCTGTTATAGAGATTCTGACTTACAGAATATCTACATGGAATCAATCAGAATAAGTCATTTGTTTTTTAGATGTAACCAGTATACAGAAGGGAGAATATAAAAAAAGTGGCCATAATTATACAGACATCTTCTGTCTCATAGTACCTAGAAAAGCCTGTCATCCAAGACCGTCTACCAAACGTCTCTCCTGAAATTCGTGTAAGAAAATCGATATTCTTTTATTCAAAAAAATAATACTCGTTCGCAGGTCATGCGTCATACGGTATGTACTGATTAAGTATTCTCTAATAACTTTTAATCGTGTGGTTATGATCATCTTCCTACACGGTTTGTTGAAGATGGCCTTGCCCCTGGACGACTTCGTTACATCCTTTGCACCCCTCTGTCTATATATTTTCAAATCTACTCTGTATAGAAAGATAGGTAAATCATTTCCCAGATGCTTTTACAACCTTTACCTTTGACAATAATGTAGACCAACCTATAATACAAAAAAGGTGGACCTAACAGATGAAGTCACGGCACACTCTCAATCAGACCATACTATCGAGTTTACCATATTCACCGTAGGTCACGTGCGGCATAAAATACGTCTCTTGGAGAAGAATAATCAAATGAAATATATCGAGTGAATTTTACCATACTAGAAGAAAGAAATATTATACTTTTTTCGAACACCTCAATACTTGGTTTCCGTAAGTAAAACACGAGCACTCCATAGTTATCTCTTGATTATATCATCTTGCAAACAATCAATAATGCACGATCTTATGATACTATAGATGTTAAGTAACCAGGTTAAACTTGAATAGCCCTGTCCAAGTACTACTAGAAACACAATATCGAGGACCGACAACTTGAAGTCTTTTTGCTATTTTTATAATTTGTTAATTTCAAAAGCATTTGATACTTAATTTAAGACTCACGGAGTCGATTTCTCCCTTTTAAAAATTGTCCACACTATGGGATATCGAAATTAGCCACCCCGTGGAACAATGGGTTCGCTCTTGGCATATGGTAACTTATGTAGATGTATTTGTGCACCACGCCGCTCAGTTTCAATACAGCTTTATCGCTTGAATAAAGAATTCTTTTAGATAACGTCTCTCTCAAAACTTGATATAACAGCAGGCAGTTTCCCCAAGGCTCGTTTGTTCTCCTGGACCAACATTGTTTTTACTTTATATAAATATTTACCAAAACTCTACAAATTTTCTTCAGTATTCAGGTTATTCGCTATGATCATCCAAATAATATTCACCTTTACAAAGCCAGACAGAAGAGAATGATTTAGAGATATTGTAAGCCAAATTCTAGAAAATAGTCCAAAAAGTGGTGTCAATGTGAATTAAGTTACAAATTAACTGGCAATAAGACCAAGTAATTATATGGATTAGATATCAAATCCAGATCGATAGAATAATTAATTGATAAGCAAAGGCCTCTGTTGAAAATATCAGGTTTAGGATATCGAAAGAAGGTTCCACTGCGTCGTTTGTTCCAGAATTAATGAATTGACAACACCCCTTCGGGTAAAACATTATTCATATCTAATTTCCCCCAATCCAGATTTACCCCAAATAAACAAATGTGTTTGCGTAAAGAAAAGTAGGCCTTACATGTTGCTAGAGGATTTACTATTGGCTACAATTGTCTCTCCAAAAGACATACTTTGTATAAATTGTACCAAGCCGTTGTATCAACCTCACCTTTGCGTTATGGAATATAAGTGTGCGAGTGAACACGTTCAGAAACACATAATCCTAACTGATGTATTTTATCAAAAAATAAAAAGGCATTGATGAGAAACAATTTACATTCAGTTTTCCAACTTCCACAGATTACAAACGCTCTTTTCAAAGAACGGGTAAACATATATAATGATTTTCTCATGAGCACTCCTTAACTAGGTGTCGAAAACATTCCCATGTTATGATATCTCTAGTTTAAAGGCTTCAATTACCTCACTCTTTTAATGCAGCATATTATTCATTTGGTAACACTAAACAAATATTATACAACATCCGATGATGATATAAAAAATGGTGGTTATGTATGTCTACCAAAATTGTTCCTTATGTCAAACCTAAAGGACAAAATACAATAGTATTTCGTTCGTTTGTTAGCGAACTGCTCGGAATGAATCCTCCCAGAACATCGAAAATTAATATAAAACCAGAGCACAACCCTCAGACTTTTCGAGAAACATCCTCTACATCCCCACCTTCAAATGTTAATTTATATAGCCCGTCAATAATTATATTGCCCGTTGAATCGTTAAATACTTTCAATTTTTTATTTATTGCATGCTACATGTCTTGAGATTCATGAATATTTATATCATATAATGGACTTATAATAATTATAGTTAATTTGTCGATAGCCGTAGCATTATTTTTCATTCTTCTGACCTTTCATATTATGAAGATGTATATAAAGTATACCATATGACGTCATTTGATTTAGCTTCTTCTAATCCTTTCGTAACTCCAATGCTTAAGTGAGTGAGAGTGCGTAAAATCGTGATTTGTTGTTAACTCTTCAAGTATATTAGTACCAATAGTGTTTTGAATATACTGTTTAATTAGACAAATATTAATCCTATTTTAATATGCAGATTTAATTTAAAAAATGCATTAATATTACCAAGCAAATTATCACACCAATATTTCTTGCTCATACATATGTGGAACATAGGGCGTCGAACTGTAGGACCACTTGTTTGTGCTAACTTCTAGTCATTTAACATGCTCCATCATTCTCATCTGCTCTGGTTTCATATTCACCACTTTAATTTTTCCACAATTAGTATACATATATAATTTAATGATGGCTCTACCGTGTTACAGTTTAATTCATTTTATTATGATATTAGCTTATTTCCTATGCAATTACATCTGTCATAAACCCCGTGAATAGTTAAACATCTGAATAAAATGTATTCGATGAATGTTTATGGGTCCCGATAATCAAAATCAATTCATAATCTAAATTCTCAGATCCGTTAATACACGACAGAAACTATAGTCGTGTTTAAAGGCAAGGCAATGTATATGTAACTATAATAATTGTGGTAAGTATGTGATACCAGGCATCAATCGTAAAACCCCTTTTATAGACGACAGAGAGACGATTGCATTCTTTCAATGAATTAACCAAGTTGATAGTCTGCCTAATTTTATTTAAATATATATCGAAAAAAATACACATGTTTCATTCCATAAATTATTTCTCTCAAAATCCAAAGTTATTTCATTGATTTAACAGACCTTGGAAGATTCTTTACAAGTTAATGTTTCTTTAAACTTTTGATCAATATATTACAGGCAGGGACAAAATAGATGTTTATGGTGTTGGTGCACAGCAATACTGACAGGATCACCTGGACTCGATAAGATATTGGCTGAAACATGGTTTAAGGCTATTATTTGTGAATTACAAGAGTGATGTGAGACAGAATTGGACTGTAAACAACTAGGATAATGGAGAAATATGGATATGACAGTGCGAGATGGCGGATCCCAACAGAGAACAAATCGCGATAATGACACGCTACTATGTCTTAAGATTAAAGCATTTGGTGTGAACAAGGTTAAAAGAAAATATGTCTCTGCTGAAACTAGAACAAAGAACCCAGTAAAATAGTATCTGACAACATGCAATTGATAGTAGTACATTCAATAGCCAGCCACACCAGAAACCAAAAACTACTAATTTGCCTCCACCAAGAACGCCAAAGAGTTTCGTTACTGAGTTTAGTGGATGTGATATAGAAATGAGTCAAGGAATTTATTAGCAACCAATGGTATGAAGCTCTTTGATTTAATAATGAGAAGTGTGCTTGTAATTACTGTTGTGCCATTCAATCGTACTGTACTATCACCCTTCCTGGGTAAGACTAGGTTTTGTTGAATTTAAGGTGGATATCATCAGGATTGGACATGTAATTAATGAAATTCATGCGCTCATGCGAGAACCATAGGAACATCCCAATCTTCTGACATTTGTTCTTCTAATTTTTTTATCCTGGGAGTGGACTATGACACTTTAGCTCTTCCCTACGTCTCATCTCTAATCTACCTCCTTAATTTACCTCTGACTTTTTAATTTATAGTAGGTTGGTAAGTGGTTGCAAAAAGTTGATGGGATTTTTTAGAGAGCTAGTGGAATAGTTAGAAATAGCTATGGAATGAGAAGCGTGAATAATATGATATGTTCCAGGGCTCAAAACAAAGTCATCCAAATATCAAATTTGCCACAGAGCTATTTGCCGGTGCGAGCATGATCAATGTAGATCAATCTATCAAAAATATTAAATTTCCATCAAGTGTTTCCAATGGAAATCTAATATCCAGGTTACCTTGAGGAATTATGAAAGTAAGAGAAATATTTTGATGAGCTCAGTAAGCCGGCGGTTTCCGCCATGTATTCAATTAGCTTTATACAACAGCTGAAGCAATTACCTCCTCGGGCCAGTGCCCAGGCTATCTGTCATAGCCCTATTGATTGTCACACCTGTTACGACACTTCCCTATAAATTAGTCGTATATATAAATATATTTGATAAAAAAAAAAAATGAATAAATTATGTTTTGCAAACCAAATGGTGACCATTCAAACCAATAGTAAATTGAGTGCTAAGAAAAGAGTGAAACTTAAAAAAAATAGGTGTTATTTACTTTTCAAAGCGAATCACCATTGTGATAAACAACAAACACACAGTACTAGTAAAGTCGATCAATTGAAATAAACTAATACAATTAGCATAATGCCCAAAATTAAAGAACGAAGACGTAATGAACGGTATAGAATAGTCTATCAAACAAATTATTTTTATCTACGTAATAGAAAAAGATTTTATTAGGTTTTGTTTTGTATATCCGTTTTCTGAGTTTGATTGATACCAAAACAAATAGGATTCTGAATCGAAATAAAACAATTTTAAACCTGTGACATGATAAGAATACTACAAATATTTATATTTTACTGTCAGTGTAGAAACAAATTCAAGTTGAATATTATAACATTAATGTTAGTTTTGATTGTTCCTCCCCGCCAATGGATGATTTCTTCGGCTATCCTGATTCAAATTTGTCCCTTGTTAATTGGTGTGAAGTAATCGAGTATCAGTATACATGCTAGATATAAATATTTGTTATTATCGATTAAATTTAAGCCGTCCATTTGCATAAAGCCATTCACGATTTAGGTTTATACATATCAGTTTTCCACTACCTCTTGCAATCCGATCTTTATGTAGATATTATGTTCATACTTTCTCATTTCCTGCCTCAATTTTCTTTCCTAGATTGTAATATGTTGTCTAAAAGAATGCATATTTAAAGTGAGACTGCACAAAAATTGACTGCCACTGCATGCCTACGTGTGGTTCTCTATTTTGGTTAGCCTAATGTGGTATCTGTCCTGAATCAAGTGGTCTTCGGTAAATCCCATTAGCGAGTAAGATAATTTTATTTTATTTTAAAATCCATACCTCTCTGTATATTTCCGACGAATCAAGATGCGGTCTCTACAAAATCTGTTCATTCGGTACTTAGAGCGTATTAAGTGGTAGGGAGTGGTTATTCCTAGCTGGTCGCAATTGTAAAGCAATGAGTGCCACGTGTTGCATAATTAGCACATAAACAAGTTAATAAACCATACAAACCAAAAGAGTAAGACGAAAGCGGCATGTACACACACGAAACCCCCTACTTAATTATGTACCACAAGATTGTTTAGCCATCATTCTCCGGGGTGTGCGGGGAAACACACTTACGTTGACTGACGTTAGAGAAAACCCCGCGCCGAACCGGTACCCGCTAAAATTTACGTCAACACCTATGGTTGCAGCTCCAGTGAGATGCTTGGCAAATAAAAAAAACATATACTCGAATGAGGATATGAATATTCCCGATTAAACCAAGCAAACTACTTACTGAATTTTTTTCCTTTTTAAAAACGTTGATGCTTAATTTAGATAAACACGTTAATAAATAGAAATAGACTAGTGCTGCTACTGTACCTCCCTTCCCGGGAGCCTAATATAGTTTTCCACTCACCAAGACCCCCATATTGCTTCGCTACAGCTTCTCAGACCTCCACGGTCCAGTCAATTATGAGACTACTTGGTGATTGTGTATTTATGAAATATATGCCATGTCAAATCTCCCTCTAGTCTATACTAAAGTATATATTAGTATTTTTAAATCTATACATTCAATTCATTAATGTGGAATCTATACTTGTGTAAGTGTATAATTATGGCAGTTGTCCCTTCTTGTGTGGTATTTTTGTGATACATAAAAAAAGGATGACACCCATATATATGGCGAAATGAAAAAAAACAAAATACACATGATGCTGTTTATTTATAATTGTATATTTCTTTAAAATCTGATGTTTCTTATAACTTGATTTTATCATGTTGTTTTTTAATATGAGAATAGATGAAAATGCATTCTAGTTAACCAATTAGTTCGGTTATATGTCCAAACTGATGTGGAAGTTTGCTTCAAGTATTTAATAATCATTTACGATTGCCCAAACAAGACGCATGGTGTATAGCTTCCATCCTTCATTCTTGTGGAAATTAACTAAGAGACATATTAGTCCATAGTGTGTCACAGATGATTACATTGTGGGTAAAGTATAAGTGTGATAAATGACACAAAAAATCGGTTGACTAATAAGAATAAGGACCACATATGCACCTATTATAGTTACATGGTGGCAGGAGTAATGGAAACAAGGAAGTGAGTTTAAATAACTATTAATTAAAGAGAAGGACTGAGCCGGAAGAGGACCGGTGGAGAGACGTGAGAGAAAAGAGAAAGAGACCAAACAGACCAGAGTTACGCAAGCAACAGAGAAGACAACTTAGGGCAGAGAAGAAGACACTCAAGGGAACGAGAGATTCACGTGAGAAGAGAACTGAAGGAGCCGATGGTAAGGTAAAGAGAAAAGAAGAATTAAGTCTCTCAGAGAGTATGAAAGGAGAGAAGAAAATGAGATTGAGAGAGAAGACCGGTTACGAGAGAGATGGAACCCTAATCTCACCAATGGAGAAGAGAATATTAGAGAGAGAGAGAGAAGAGAATCAAGACCTAGCCGGTACACCACATTTGTATCTCACTCTGTGAGGCCGCCCATTCCCCCCCCAAAAAAAAAAAAAAACAAAATAGCGTTGGCTATATGTTTTACTCTCTTTTTTAAAAATGTATTGTTGTTCATAGACCCGCTTGCGAGGACAACTAACTCCCAACTGGACAACGAACATAGAACCTCGGAATGCGCCCCAGGACCAATTACCCCATATAACTATCCCCTGGACAATTACCCCCCAGGACAGTTTACCCCCTGAGCGACAACTACTACCCAATTCGAGGAATACCCCTGGACATATACCCTCCTAAAGGACAATAGCATTCTCCCGCTGACAAATTAGCTCTCCAAGAACAGTTAAACCCCTTATGCATGAGGAACAATAATACCCCACCTCTACCCGCGGCCTTCAGATGTTGGATTCAGCGGCGCGCCACATGCTGACCGCGCGTCAAACTAGCTAGTTCCCTGTCACGAACCGACATAAGCCCGGTGTAGATCGACTACAGCCCCTTACGAATTATACATAATTTGAAATTCTAGAATAGCCCATCTTAATAAGGCTTTCTCTCTCTGGCCGGCCTTTCTCTTTATATATTTGCTCTTTCTCCTTGTCGGTACAGTGCTCTGCTCTGCTCACCTCCTCATCCTACATACATACTAACACTCGTCACACACAGCGACACACCACACACAAACACACACCACCCCACTACACACACACACACACACCCACCACACACACACACACACACACACCCTGAACACAACACACACACTTCTCTTCTTTATACCTTAATATACCTTTAATTAACTTTTAATAACCGAAACTATTCTATACCTGCAAAGATGGACCATACACAACAATATACATCCTCTGTCTCTTTACCATTTAGATACCCGACGGTAGCAATTAAAAGTTCAAAACAGCAAAATCCGAGCACTTAAAAAATCCTAAATTGTAAACAGAATCATGGACAGTAATCAAATACAATGTTTTCCCTATCCATTATCATAACTGGCAATCCATCAATAAGGTAGATATCAAATACAATTCGATCTAATGGTTATCGCACACTTGGTCAAAAACTAAAGGATCTGTTAATTGTTAGTAATGTATCCGGGAAGCCGTTAGTGTCCTGGTTGGGGGTTTCCCTAAAAGGCAATTAGTCCTCCCCTATCCACCCGCCCATCGGACGGAATCACATCATAATGGGGCCTTTATCGTGGGTAAGTTGTCCGGGGGGAGTTGTCGGTGATGTAGATTTTATTCCAGCGCCAGTAATATCTACTCTAGAAACAACACGAGTGTTGACTCATGATCTATGCTAGTAGCTGTCGACACTAATGAATATTCATTAGACGTATGCAAATGGCAGCTGAATGTTTAATATGTCAAGCCATAGGATTTTATCCGTGTACTTACTGTCATCTAAAATAATCTTGTCATTGTTAAGGTCATAATAATAACAAAAAATTACTGATAATAAGAGATTGTCGACCATGCTTGATAGGCCAAATGACTTGCAATGAAAACATAATTTGCAAAATGTCAAACCGTCCCGGCAAGAGAACACCACAACCTCTATTAGAAGACACAATCCATGGATAGCCAAGTTACCCCACATTACTATAAAGACATATCTTAAAAACATCGGAACAACTGGCGATTTGATTGAACCGTCTCTTCCGTGCATGGCGATATGATTTCCAACTTCGTGTTATTCAATGTCGTCTATTGCGGAATATTGCCACGGACTATATCATGATCGTCTTTTTATGGAAAGTCAAAGATATATCTCCCCAATAAATAAATCTTGAAATCTACTGTTCGTTGTTCCACAAAAACCCTCTTCTGCGGTTTTTACATAGAATAGATGATAAAAAAAATATACTGTGTGTTTTGATTATTAGCTCAACTTGGAGTCTGAGCTGATAAACTATTGACTAGACATTGATACGAAATCGTAAAAATAATGTCCTAAAAAAATTATTTGAGAGAGAGAAGATAGAGAGAGAGAAGAGAGGGAGGCGGCAAAATATACCCTATAAGAATATTAATAATAATAAAAAAATATAAAAAAAAAACATGTCAGACCTTGGAGAGTGGGAGGGGGGGGGGGTCGTTTATGGAGTCGATTAAATACATAATAATTTGTGCAAATCACAAATATACGTGAATTGTCATTTTTTACCCCTCTCTTTTCAAATGCTTTTCTGATTCGCCTCTTCTTTTTAAATCATTAATCAACCGCTATAGAACAAAATTTCGTCTGAGAATGAACACGGCGCAGAGCTCAACAATCAACTGCCATTTCACGGTCTTGTTGAAAAGCGCCATCTATAGAAGACTTCACCAACCTCATGAATATGTAAAAATAGTACATTATGCAAAGCAGCATAAACTACTAGCATCGTGTTCTATTTTGAAATATATTTTTAACATTCATGTGAAGAGCATTTCTTCATGATATTTATGGTAAAATTATAAATTCCTTTTCTTAGGCCTACATGAATCCTGAATTTGAATTGAATTGAATTGAAGGTTTTATTATCATTTCATCGCAGCCAGTGGCTGAATTGAGAAAGATTTACAGAGTAAAAAACATAATATATAAACATAAACAATGAAATATGTAATGTAAATCATAATTGCAACAACAATGGGAGTATACGAATATTTTAGAAAGAAATTTCCAATAACGAATTAATATTCAAGTAAACTTTAAGAATATAACAATGATTGAACAGATAAACAATGGGAGTATATAAATATTTTAGATAGAAATTTCAAATAACAAATTCATATTCTAGGAAACGTCGGAAATGTAACATTGATTAAGCAGATTCATTTAATTTTTTGAGAAAAACGGTAATACTGAAGTGTATATACTAACCAGTATACCAAGCATCGGGGAAAATTAGATTACTTTTATAGAGATAAAT
>CALNVZ010000174.1:4271826-4294831 GCA_940671915.1 Paracentrotus lividus
GAAACGAGACGCCTGTGTTTTTTTTTTGTATTTATACACACAGAGAAGGGGCAAAAAGGTCGATTTTGGGGGTTGTATCGAATTGCCTCAGCAAATATATACGATTCCAGGCGAGCGCGAAGCGCGAGCGGAAAATTTTGAGGTAAACGAGAGGTGTTTTTTTGTATCTATACACACAAAGAAGGGGCAAAAAAGGGCCGATTTTGGGGGTTGCGCCGAATTACCTCAGCAAATATACAAGGCTTGCATAACAAAATAATGAAATTAAACAAACATGCCTACCAGGACCCACGTTGCATAAAACTTCTAACCGGAGTTTTTCCGGGTTAAAATCTGAAACTCCGGGTTAAAGTCCGAAAAACTCGGTTACAATATTTCTGCTGGATTTTTATTCTTTTTCTCATTGTATTAAAAAACATACCAGAGTTTTCAAAAGTATTAATTGCAATAAATTTTTAGGGAGTTTTAAAACTCAGGTTGAATAAACCTAAGAATATGGTCTTACATAAGCTGAGATTTTTAACCCGAGAAACTCGGAGTTCATAGAAAAAAAAGTTTATGCAACACCACCAGAAGGGTTAATTTGCAACTTTTTATTTCCTCTAAGCGAGGCGCGAAGCGCAGAGCTGAAAAAAGAGGAAGCAATTTAGGGCCTTGACCCGATTTCGTATCCACAAAGGGGTTATTCTTCAAAACTATACCGAGAGCGTGCACAGGCGTACCACCTCTGTAAATATTGTTATTTAAAATTACAATTATAAGTATTGAATACAATTAAAATAAACATATAGGGTAATAGACTAATAGAAATAGAGCTCTCGGAAGAAAAAAACAAATAATTTCCTGGAAATAATAAAATAAGTATAGCCTAGGCAATAAATAATAATATATATATAATAGATATTATAAAATAATTAATCTAGATTTAATAATAATAATAATAATAATAATAATAATAATGATAATAATATAATGATATAATAATATAATAATAATATAATAAGTAATATAAATATAAATAATAATAATAATATAATAATAATAATAATATAATATAAATAATAATAATAATAATAATTAATTACATAATAATAATAATAATATATTAATAATAATATATGAATATATATAATTAATATATAATAAATAAGTATCATAATAATAATAATAATAATTAATAATTAAGAAAAGAAACACCCAAAAGAACACTCCGGCATGGCTAAAGTCTGCTTGGTCTGAAGGGAGAACGGAAGGGTTTATATTTGCCATATCAAGATTCAGGTAATCAACAAGGGCATTGAGGAAATCCATTCTGCATCATGATGTAGAGGACACTGGCAGAGTATGTGGGGAAAGAATCCTGAGACTTCTAATTGCATTCTGGCATCAGGTATGCCATCTTGGCCAAAAACAGAATATTGCGCAGCATTTAACATTGCCAAGGCCATATACACTGGCAACTTCTAAAGGATGTGGGGACTCAAAGCATGTGACCATCCAGGGCATCAGCCAGACAATCACCTGGCTGATAAAAGTACCATATATTTGGGACTTGCGGCTATAATTGACAGACAGAGCTATCAACTTGTAACAAGCCAGACATCTTATCGAAGAGAGGGAAACAAATTAACATTCATCAATCGAAGTATCGTCCTTCACTTGACTAATAAACATTCGACAGTCAAGGAAAGGGCAAGCGGCTAAAATATCCAGACCTGAGATCGAGTCGATTATTCGAATGTGGAACGCCAGGCTAGGAAGGTCACCTCCGGTGATAATTTGCGTCACACGGGGATTGGTATAAGAAGGAATCCGGAGTCTCATCACCAAGATCTCCTCGAAATCATGATCTACGATCTTCAAACAAGAAGCCTATTCTCGCACAACTAGAGATGTAATGCCGAAAACACTTGGACACTAAAAAGTTGCACTGAAATCACTTTGTGCTTTTTGTTAAAGCAAAGTCTTTTTAAGGAAAATACGGACTTGATCCTGTTTATCAAATAATAATAAATAATATAATAATAATAAATAATAATAGATAATAAGCGCGAGCGAAAATTTTTTAGCTCCGTGGAAGAAAATGGATGGTGTGCAAAGCATCCCATCCCCCCCCCCCGCTGCTGTTACGCCTCGGTGCATCAAAGGTATGTTTTCAAGGTATATTAAGTATTATTATTGATTATCGTTTTTTGTTATTGAGCTATTATTTCATTGTTAACAATATTATTTATCATTTTAGGTCCACTTTTTTAAGTAACAATCATACAAAAATAATAAACAATGCCATCTAATATGATGACAGGGTTGTGTGCTTGTGTGGTGGGGGGTGGGGCTTCAGCCCTAAACTTTTCTTTCAGTAAATGATGATAGACATGTTTTGAGGAGTGTGGCTAACTAATGGTTGGTTTGAAATTTGTTTTGAAGACTGCAGGGTGAACAAAATACTCACGGATTAAGTTGCCAATTTACATTTTTTTAGAGAAATTATTCAGCTCATCATCTGAAAGAAAACCATTCTAAAGTAGTTTATATCGGATTAAAGTATATTGCACACAATACTTAGCTTTTTTGGCCAAACAATAATAAGTATGCAGGCCTAATTTATAAAATATTGAGGATCATGGTTCGCCTTGAATGAAATAAGTGTGCCAATGAAATCCCTCTACGATCAACTGACGTTTATTGACCTCATGAATTATGCATGAACATATGAGGTAAACGAGAGGTGTTTTTTGTATCTATACACACAAAGAAGGGGCAAAAGAGGGCCGATTTTGGGGGTTGCGCCGAATTACCTCAGCAAATATACAAGGCTTGCATAACAAAAATAAGAAATTAAACAAACATGCCGTACCAGGACCCCGTTGCATAAAACTTCTAACCGGAGTTTTTTCCGGTTAAAATCTGAAAACTCCGGTTAAAGTCCGAAAACTCCGGTTACAATATTTTTCTGGATTTTTTACTGTTTTTTCCATTGTATAAAAACATACCAGAGTTTTCAAAAGTATTAATGCAATAAATTTTTAGGGAGTTTTAAAACTCAGGTTGAATAACCTAAGAAATAGGTCTACATAAGCTGAGATTTTTAAAGGACTCATCCGTGCTGGAGTTTGCATTATAAGAAAAATAAGGTAAAATCGAAAAAGCACAACACTGAAAATTTCATCAAAATCAGATAAGAAATAGCAAAGTTAAGAATTTTCTTAGGTTTTGAATATTTTAGTAAACAGTTCTTCAAATTAGCAACCTGATGATGTCTCAGTCCCCCTACTTTCTTTGTATTTTATTGTATGAAATACCAATTATCAAGATTTTCTGCCCCAAGGACATAAAAACAGGGATTAATCCTTGTTCAAGGTCACAAGTGCTTTTACATATTTCAGTATGAGGGACAGATTTTCTGTATACGCAATATATGAAAAAATGATGAGATTAGAGAGAAGGATGGTACAGTATAAAATACACAAGAAGTAGGGGGACCTGTGGACATCATCAGTTTGTTCATTTGAATATTCATAATATTCAAATGAAAGACAATGAGACAAGCTTGCCAAGACTGTTTTAACAAAAAAAAAGCAAGACCTTCATATGGAACATAACTTTGTTAATTTTTCATCCTAATTTTGATGAAATTTTCTGTGTTGTTGCTTGAATGAATTTTTTTAACTTAAATATTTACAAAAACATTCTAGTTATTTCAGCCGCGACTTCCTCTGTTTGTCTTGTGGAATACAACCCGAGAAACTTCGGGTTAGAAAAATACAAAAGTTTTATCAACAAACCAACCCAGAAAAGTGGTTAATGTATCGCTGGGCACTTTTATTTCCATCTAAGCGAGCGGACCGTACGGCGCGGCTAAAAGGAGCATTTAGGGCCTGAACCAGATTTGTAATCCGGGGACAAAGATACAATTGAAAAAAAAAAGAAATAGCATTTAGGGCGCAGACCCATTCGTATCCAATGGGTTATTCTTCAAAATATCCGGAGCTGCACGGCGTACACCTCTGTAATATTGTTATATTAAAATACAATTATAAGTTACATATGAATACAATTAAAATAAACATATAGGGTAAATAGACTAATAGAAATAGAGCTCTCGGAAGAAAAAACAAAATAATTCCCTGGAAATATAAAATAAGTATAGGCCTAGGCATAAATAATAAATATATATATAATAGATATTATAGAAATAATTAATCTAGATTTAAATAAATAATAATAATAATATAATAATAATGATAATATATAAATATATAATAATAATAATAATATAATATAATAATAATAATAATATAATATAATAATAATAATAATAATAATAATATAATAATAATAATAAGAATTAAAGATGGTCGCCTTACTGGATGGACGTTCAGTCATTTCGCTCTCGTTGCCTATGATTTTAGGTGTTTAAAGTGCATTTGGTGCGGAACATTATATATCAGAAGAAAGATCTTACGACAAGGAGTCGATGGTGTGCTTTGTTTGACGATTCTGAACAAAAAAAGAAGGATTAATATCAAGTTTGTGTACGTTTTTAGCAAAATTCAAACAAATTTGTCAACCAGGGAGCGTAACGTAAACAACCAAAGGATATACGCGGCATACGCAGGAACCATTGTTGCGCATCATGGAGTGACTGGCATCTATCTGAACAATGTAAAGGAGAATCTGCTTCAAAATAGGTGAGTCCATCAGTACCTATTTAGCGAATAAAACTCTCAAAGAACTGAGATGAACACAGAACCAACACAATAAAACCCTGAAGGATTGAAATAACAGATTTTAGGATATCGGGGTCTAAAGATGTCTCTTTACAACCAATGTGGGCGTGAAGTCTAGGAATGGAAAATGAGCCAAACCGTGCTTTACAAATGAGCCCAAAATAAAACCACTAGAACTATAACGACAAAGAAAGGTGGTCAAAAGCAGAAAAGGAACAACTATTTTCGTTTATTTTAGCAACTACAAAAAACTAAGAGACAAGACAATATAGAAGAACTATGGAAAGCGTGGCTTGAAAATGACGGAGATCACAGATTAGCGAACAAGCTCTTGCAGATATGAAACAGAGTATACTACGTTCAAGTATTTCACGGATACAAAACTACACGAAATAGAAGCACGAGCTGTATCATATCTTACAGAGAAGACCCTTATAAAGGCTCAGACAAGGAAGGGGGAATGTAGGAGAAGAAAGAATAACTTGAAGCTGACACGTGCGCAGATGGAGGAAAAAATGGTTGAGAGAAACCGCGTGTTCTGAAAGCACATTAGCAAGGAAACAAGTCACCATTACGCCCAATTGTGAGAGAAGAAGCAACGAAAATAGACAGACAAATGGATGAAAGGCAAGAAGGAGGAAGGGAGCGAAGAAATCGTGGACGAAAGGCGAAAAAGAAAAACTCATGATTTGCTTCTTATGAACTGACTTGGCGCACAGAACTAGACACTATAGGAGAGAATGAGACAGAGTGGCTTGAAAGTAAGGAGATGCTTCCCTCGGAGAACAAGCCCTTGCTGATATGAAACAAAACATTATCCGTACAAATACTTCAGCGAAATTGAATTGCAAGAGATGAGAGATAAGCCAAGGAACTATATCGACAAAGAAGTGCTCCTGAAATTCCAATGCATGGACAGACAATTGGGAGCAAGCAGTACAAAGTCACCATGATGTCATCGTCCCGATGTGGAAAACTCGGAATCTATCGACAAAGAGATGGAAATGAAGTGATAAAGAACAAAGAGGAATTCGATGAGCATGGATGATTCCCTCTAAAGAAGGGAAATGCTATTGGGGAAAGCAATTCAATTAGCAAAGCTAAACCTATGAATACTGAAATAAGATGACCGAGAGTGGAGTGACAGATTCAACTGAAAGTAAAATGGTTGTCTCAAGAGATAATGAAATAACAAAATCACGGTCACATAATTTGACAAACCACGAAATAATTCTGAAGGAGCAAAATCTCTTAACATCACACCGCATGTTGCATCACTCACTCTTTTAGAAATTAATGCAGAGAAGGAACTACTTATGATGAAATGAAGAAAATTCTTTCTTCAAACACTGTATTGCATCAGACTGTCAACCACCTAAAAGAGACCGAGGACACACAAACTACTCTACCAGATCTTGGAGAAGTACTGGAGGTCACTCCTGGAGGAACGCACCAAAGGAAGGAAGAGTGGCGGGAGTACTTTGATATATGAAAAAGTCAGAACAAACGACACACAGGGAGATGATTCATCATGTTCACACGCATACAGCGATGCTCCCAACACAGCAAAATTAGAAGAAAAGGAGAAAGTGTGTCAAACCAGAAAGGAAAGCTCATGATCTGCTTTTACTATGCAACTGACTTGGCGCACAGATCTAGACATTATAGAAAGAGAATGAGAAATGAATGGCTCGAATGTAATGGAGACTCTCATCGAGAACAAGCACTGGCTGATATGAAACAAAGCATTCTTCGTACAAAAATACTTCAGCGACATTGAACACAGAGCTTAGAAGATAAAGCGAAAGAAGTGCGCCAACGACGTAGTATTTCTGAGATACCGCCAAGTAAGGAAAGACAAACACAGCAAACAGACTACACTCTTCCTGACGAATAATTCCAGATGTTGAAATCTCAGCTCTAACGGAAAAGCATTTGACGGAGCCAAGGAAAAGGTATACAAGAGAAGTGCGTAGAAAAGAAGTCAGCCGTCAAACAAGGTGCATGCTCCTTTTCGCAAGCATCAGAAAATCACGCATGATGTCGTCTTCCTAAATTTGGATGACTCGGAAACTACCAGAAAAGAGACGAGAATTGAGGCTAATGAAAATCTGAGAGGAAATTCAAGAAGGCAGTGATCATCCTTACTCAGAGTTAGAAATGACATCGCAGGTTCAGTCAGCATCATGGAGCCAATTAATAACGCATACACATTGGCTTGAGCGGGGTGAAGATATCACGAAAATGAAGACGACTGGCTTAAAAGATAGTGAAACATCTATGTCCAGACCAGCAGTCTAATTGAGAAGCCACGGAAAATGTCAAAAGAACGAAGGCGCAAATTGGCAAAAAAGGTATCAACCAGATGGAGTATGCTCCCTAACTCTTCTGGACCTACTAAATGAAAGATATAGAGCAGGACGTACTATCAGGTGTAACTGAAGGGATTCTTTCTTCCAGTATTGCGATGCGTCTAATAGTCAACCAACTAAAGAAGACAATCATAAGCTTACGCAACTGAAACAGAAAACGGGAAGCTCGCCTACGCAGGGAAATAATGTCTCTGCAAAAACATCTACTGCAGCCTGCCATCATGTACAAAACAAATGCCAAAGAATGCAGAGGAAGTCTTGGTAGATTGAAGGAAAAACATCAATAACAAAAAACTGCAGAAAACAATGGTGCATGTTCCCTAACACTTCTAGAACAACTGGATAAAGTGTTAAGAGAGCCCCGTTTCAAGATGGAATCAATGAGGATCCACATGTTATCATCCTGAATATCAATTAACCAACAAAGAACAGAGAATAACAAGAACGGAATACTGAGATGTCTATGAATGTACAGGAATCGTAACAGAGTCTCAGTATACAACTGATGAAGACCAAGCTCGAGGAACAACTGTTAATACCTGGGAAAAACTATCAGAATGTAAAGGAAATACCAATGAGTGACCGACGCACATTCAAAAGATTGACACAAGATGTTGCAAAACCACGAAAGTGATCAGCGTAGTAGATAAATACTAAAAAGGGAGCCAAATCCCTCGGATATGAGGATGAAATTGCCTACTTTGGCCGGAGCCAAGGATGTTGTTGAACAAAATGCGACTAGAAATGCATTCACCAATCAAAATGGATGAACACAACCCAAGTACCGGAATGGAAAAAGACGGATACAATCAAAGATAGAAGAATTACACAAAGATGTAGCAAGCTAGGAGAAATGGAGAAGGGAAAAACACGAATCAAAGAAGATGAGGTAATGAAAAGATAGACAAGTAATACCGATAGACGGAAAACGAGACGCGTTATAATTGTTATTGAAACTCTCAAGACGAAGATCAACGCTTTGAAACAACGAATCAAGAGATACACGAAGAGTAATGCATTCAAGCGACAGAACAAACTTTTCATGGAAATAGAAGAAGTTTTTCGTGAACTACGATCAACAAGAGTGAAGTTAGAGAAGGCCCACCGACAGAGGAAACGAGCAGAACTGAAGCCCTATGGAGAATGATGTCATTCACAGAGAAGCTCCTTGGATACAGTCTGAAACGGAGAAATTGGGAAAATGTACCAGCTCAAGCAACTGACGGATTTGACATTATCAGAGCTTCAAAAATATCATAAAGAGCTCACAGAACTGAATAGTCCTGGACCAGACGGCCTGCAGAATTCTGGATAAAGAAATTTAGTACCAGTCACATTCCTCTCCTACATGCCATCAATGACATAGGTTAAAGAGTCACACATATCGAAGTCATGGCTGCCAATCGGAGAACATACCTTCTATACAAAGGCAATGACTCAACAAAGCCAAGAACTACGGCCAATCACATGCCCAATACCATCAGCTACTTACATCAGACCTTGCACGGCACAGATGAGCGGCTATCACGACAAGACATCATGGAGTCTCACAGAAAGGCTGCCCCGAAAGGAAGAAAGATGCAAGGACCACTCTTGACAAATAAGGCTATCACGGGAATGCTCGTCAGAGACAAACAAATCTATCCATGCATGGATAGACTACAAAAAGGCATACGATAGTGTACCACACAGCTGGATCATCAAAATTAGGAGTGTATCATATCAACCCACACATCATACAGTGCATATCTGAAGCATGAAGTTGTGGAACACAACTCTGACACTAACAACAGACGCATACTCAATGAAGGTAGACGGAGTCCGGATCAAGAGAGGGATATTTCAGGAGATCATTGTCCCCTTACTATTCTGTCTTGCTCTCAACCCAGTATCCTCCCTCTTGCAGCTACAAACTTCGGATATAATATAAAGGAAATGATGTTACGCGACAGTAAATCATTTACACATGGATTGACATCAAGCTGTATGCAAAAATGATGATGAAACTCAAAGTCTATAGCCATTGGTTAAACAATTCACGATGACATTCGGATGGAATTTGGCATTGAAAAATGTGCTAAGATTACACTTATCCGCGGAAGAAGTGAGACAGGTGCAATTGCCCCTAAAAATCTGACGAGGAGTATCAATCAAGAACTGACGAATGAATCCACCTACAATACCTTGCATGATAGAGAATGCAGCAGTCAGCCACAACGTAAGAAAGAGAAGGCAAAGACAGAGTACAAACACAGACTGAGGCTCATTATGAAATCTAACTTAACGCCAAAACAAGATGGAGGCTATCAATACACTTGCTATCCCCGTGCTAAGGTATAGTTTTGGAATAATAAACTTGGAAAATCGAGGATATACCGAGGCTCGATGTTCATACAGAAGCAATTGACAATCACAGACTACACACCCAAAAGCTGCTTGTTGAAAGTTGTTCTCCCCGCGACCTTGGAGGAAGAGGTCTTCAGCAGATAGAAACGTATGGAATTATGGAGTTTAATACAGCTTGCCAATACCTATCCAGTCCCAAGGATACATTGACAACATATCTCACGATTATGACAAACGCCACCAATTTACTCAAGTACGAAACATAGCATTGAAGACATTGACTGCATCACCAGATAACTATACCAGTGGGGAAAAAGACGAGAACAGAACTGAAACGTTCCTTGAACAAAAGATTGCAGACAAATCTACAGGCAAAACGTACGTACACGGTCACCACGAAAAAACAATCGAATCGCCAGTTCGTGACAAAAAGACACCCACGGATGGCTAAAGTCTGCTGGTCTGAAAGGGAAACGGAAGGGTTATATTTGCCATACAAGATCAGGTAATCAAGACACGGGCATATGAGAAATCCATTCTGCAATCAGATGTAGAGGACACGTGCAGAGTATGTGGAAAGAACCTGAGACTCTAATGCATTCTGCATCAGGATGACCCCATCTTGGCCCCAACAGAATATATCAGCAACATATAACATTGCCAAGCATATACACTGGCAACTTCTAAAGGATCGTGGACTCAACCATGTGACCATCCGGGAACATCAGCCACAGACAATCACCTGGCTGATAAAAGTACCATATATTGGAACTGCGCATAATGACAGACAGAGCTATCAACTGTAACAAGCCAGACATCATCGTAAGAGAGGAAACACAAGTTAACATCATCGAAGTATCCGTCCCTCACGACATAAACACCAGTCAAGGAAAGGACAAGCGGCTAAAATATCAAGACCTGAGGATCGAGATCGAACGAATGTGGAACGCCAAGCAGAAGTCACCCCGGTGATAATTGTCACACGGGATGGTAAAGAAGGAATCGAGAGTCTCATCACCAAGATCTCCCCGAACATCAAGATCTACGATCTTCAAAAAGAAGCCATTCTCGGCACAACTAGAATGATCCGAAAAAACCTTGGACACTAAAAAGTTGCACTTGAAATCACTTAGTGCTTTTGTTAAAGCAAAGTCTTTTAAGGAAAAATACGGACTTGATTCTGTTTATCATAATATAATAAATAATAATAATAATAAATAATAATAATAATAAATAATAATAATAATAATAATAATAATAATAATAATAATAATAAAAAAAAAATAATAATATAATAATAATAATAATAAGCGCGAGCGAAAATTTTAGAGCTCCGTGGAAGAAAAAGGAGTGTCAAAGCATCCCCATCCCCCCCCCCCGCTGTCTACGCCCCTGTGGCCATCAGGTATGTTTCAAGGATATTAAGTTATTATATTGATGTTATCGTTTTTTGTTATTGATGCTATTATTATCATTGTTAACAATTTATTTATCATTTTAGGTCACACTTTTTTTAAGTAACATATTACAAATACAAAAATGACCATCTAAATGATGACAGGGTGTGTGTGTGTGGGTGGGGGGGGGGGCTTCAGCCCAAACTTCTTTTCAGTAAATGTTAATAACATGTTTTGAGGAGTGTGGCTAACTAATGGTTGGTTTGAAATTTGTTTTGAAGACTGCAGGGTGAACAAAATACTCACGGATTAAGTTGCCAATTTACATTTTTTTGGAGAAATTATTCAGCTCATCATCTGAAAGAAAACCATTCTAAAGTAGTTTATATCGGATTAAAGTATATTGCACACAATACTTAGCTTTTTTGGCCAAACAATAATAAGTATGCAGGCCTAATTTATAAAATATTGAGGATCATGGTTCGCCTTGAATGAAATAAGTGTGCCAATGAAATCCCTCTACGATCAACTGACGTTTATTGACCTCATGAATTATGCATGGCATATGTCCGTAGTTATATTTTTGTCTTCTTACTTATTTACTTTTTTTTTTTAAATATGAAATATAACGATACAAATGTTCTAGTAATATTATGGATTAGATTTATGCGAAATGTTAGTATAGGCCTATTCCCGAATCCAATCGCATGCTCCTCCAATTGTCAAAACATAGAAACAGATTACTAACTAGCACAACAAATTGTTGTAAAATCTGGCATTATATAAGCTAGGTGTATTGTATGTATGATTGGCGGCCAAATAACCATAAAATTCCACGTCCGCTTCGCCTGGGAATACCCTTACCATAGCGTGGCGGTTCGTATGGTTAGTTGAGGCCGTCTTTTAAACATTTGACGTTATATTGCGTTCTCTACTTTGTTTTGTATATTAAAAAATCCACAACTCGCTATTTTTACAGAAATAATTCACTTTGTTGCATGATTGTGTCGTCTATACGCGGGCGCCAAATTTTGTTTTTGTTTCTTTCCAACTTTTACTGATTATAAAATATTAGTGTTCATTGAGGCAACATAATAAAAAATCATTAGGGGGCCACAAATTGACCTGAAAATTAGGGGGTCTCAAAATTGATCTTAAACGTAGGGGCGCCAAATCGACATTTAACTAGGGAGGGAGGGGGCAAATTGACCCGAAACTCAGGATAATAGTAATACTAACTTAGTTTGCACTGCACTGGCGTAAATCCGGGGGGGGGGGGGGGGGTAGATGCATCCCCCAGATTTTGAGGAGGGGGGATGGCCTGTACAAACATCCCCCCAGTTTTCAAGAAAGAAATGACAGGAAAAAAAACACTAGATAATTGTGTTATTGGTTAAAATATCGCTTTCAATAGTAAAAAATGCTTTTTTTTCACTCAAGAACCGCACAATTTTCCTGCTCGGTCGCTATGCGACCTTGCACTAAGTAACAAACAGTAACCTAAGTATAAAAAGGTTGGATCCAATGCCCTCGTCTAGGGACAAACCTTAGGACAGGGTGTTCTTGTCAATCAAAAATATTAATGTAGTTGTGTGCGGGCTAGGTTGGTGGAGGGCTTGGGGCCTGCAGCCCACAAAATGTTTATAGCAAAGATTGTGGATTTGTTTACTATCACTGTTATTTAATAAAGCATTTAAAATGTATCTTCTAAGTGGATACTAAATTTTCGGCTCGCCCTTTCCTCTCGCTGATACTAAATAGGATATATACTGCTCACAATAATATCCCCCATTTTTAGCTTAAAATTTTCGGATTTCGCATTACTTTTTCCATTACTTAAATAAACAGGAATCAAGGCAGCCATTATGTATTCTTTAAAAAGACAAATTTTCTTCGTACCCCCTACCTCTCCGAATCCATTTCTCTTTAGGTCTATATGCCTCTTATCTAAAGTGTCCCCTTTTCAGAAAAAAATGCGCCTTTTTCCATCGAGACCCCCACATTCGACATTTATTTTTTGTGTCATAATGATAGTTGAGGATATTAGCTTTATAAACATAAACCTTTTCCCCAAGAATCATATATTTTTTTATTTGATAGCCACTTGAAAAGTGTATAGTTCTTTTTGGGACGCACTGTATATAGCCTGTATTACACTGTATGGTAAAAAAAACTAGAACGTTTCAGGTTTTCTTCATACCGGTACCACTTTGTATACTTTTCATGGGTCAAGTGCAGATGAATAAAATAATTATAGATGAATCTCTTGCCAGTCGAGTCTTTCATAAAAATCAGTCAGTTTAGGGTATTGAGGAATTTAGTGTAGTGGGAAGGTGTGGGAAAGATGAAGAAAATTATTGTGAGATTTCCTGTTATTTGCATGCTAATTTGGGAAAAATATCATGATAAAAAGCTCCACAAGAAAAGAGTGCTCTTCAATTGCCCTTATAGTCATGATTTGACCAAAAATATACCAAAACAGCTGAATGTTTGGGTCCCGAACATTTTGTATTGCCCTATACATGCATTTCTGTGTAAGTGCATGTAACTCAAAGTTGATTTGGGTTAATTTCTTATCATTTTTGGCGATTCCAAAACATCACATCACAAAATAATGCTTAAATGAACTGATATCAACCTTCCCAAACCACTTTTTGTCTTCCACATTTAAATGTCATGGCCAGAGCACTTGTTTCACTTTAAACCATGTCCATACAAACTTGTAAGCAAAGAAAAGTCTTCATCAAATAAGTTTTCAATGTACATGTAGATGATCCTGGCACATGGCTGAAATAATTATGCAGTTTATGCAAAATGTTGAAGTGCCAAAATAATGTCTGAATGTTCAGACTAGGCATGATGTCATGAGTATTCATTGGATTAAGATGCATGTAATGAGAAGATAACACTAGACTACTGATACATCCAGGAAAGACCAGATATTCATTAGTATATTGGCTCCAGCGAAAGTAGGCTTTACTTTGCGGTCACATCACTTAAACCATTTGAATCTAATCATGAGATTTTGGTTATAGCTTTCATTAATTTCCAAGAGAAATCAGGGTAACCTATTTGTTCTCACCGGAGCCCCCCCCCCCAAAAAAAAAAAAAATAAATAAATAAAATAAATAAATAAATAATAAATAAAAAAAAATAAAAAAATAAAATAAAATAAATAAATAAATAAATAAAAAATATAGGTTGTTTTGTTTTTATCTTCTATTTCTATGTAGTGTTTCTAGACCGCATCAGGACAGCTACCCCCTGGACAACGACCTCGGGACAACTGACCCAGACATACCCCCAAGGACAATTATCCCCGAATTACCCCCCGGACAGTTACCCCTGAGGACAACTACCCCTCGAGGAAAATTACCCGGACATTTACCCCAAGGACTAGGATCCCCGGACAATTAGCCCCAAGACAGTTACCCCCGAGAACAATTACCCCCCTCACCGGCATCGATGTTGGAATCAAGCGGCGCCCATTGTCTTGCCCGGTGTCGCAGTTTTACGAATTTATTGTCTATTTGATCTTATCTTAATGACTTTCTCTTTCTCATTCCCTTTCTCTTTTATATTTCTCTTTCTCCTGTTCTCTCTTTCTCACACACACACACTTTCTTCTTCCCCTTGTTTTTTCCCTTTTTCCCTTTTCTCCCCCTTTTTTGTTTTTGTTTAGCGGCGCCTTGAAAAAAAAACGGGGGGGGGGGGGGCTTGCGCCCCAAGGACCCAGAAAGGCATCAGAAAATATTTAAACTGGCCCTCATATTACCTTTTATGTTCATAGAACAATTGAACATTCATGAAAGGACACGATTACACAAAATAATCGCAAATGTTGAATATCTCTGATTCAAACTAATTAGATTTTTATTTATTTCTGGTTTAAATTATTTCAAGAAAAATCACGCAAGTAGATAAAACGTTAAAAAGACACCTTCATAGGTAGACATATTGAAAACCGATAACGTAACTATCAACGCTAACACTGACAAGTATAAAACTGCTATTTTAAAAAAATAATAATAATTCAACAAATAAGAAGCTACGAATTATGAAACAATTGTTGCAAAATATTCCAAATTAAGATGTGGCTGTATAACTCAATAAGTTTAATAACTTTAAAGCAAAGATAATACACACAATAACACCTTGTAATTTGACAATTTAGGGCGGTAGCAATTAAACGTCAAAGAAGGAAATTAAGCACCAAAATTCCTAAATTGTAAACGATCATGACATAATTAAATACAGTGTTTTTCCATACAAATTGGCAATCATAATAGTGTAATTGGTAAATACAATTCGTTTAACGTATCGAACACTTGGATGAAAAATACAGGTCTTGTTAATTTGTAGTAATTGTCCGGGGTAACTGTCCGGGGGGGGGGAGTAATTGTCCTTGGGCCTGGGGTTATTGTCCGGGGGTAGTTGTCCGGTGGTGATTTTCCAGCGAGTAATTCTCCTAGAATCCACTGAGTGCTCAGTGATTCAGCTAGTTAGCTGCCTAATGAATATTCATTAGACTATGCAAAGCAGCTGATGTTTAATATGCAAGCCATAGGATTTACGTATGTCATCTAAATAATCTTGACATTGTTAAGGTTCATAATAATAACAAAAATTATATAAAAGTTTGTCGACCATGACTGTAGGGCAAAGACTTGCAATGGAAACATAATTTTTGCAAAATGATCAAACCCCGGCAAGAGAAACACTAACCATGAAACAATAGAAGACACAATCCATGGGTATTATATAGGAAGCAAGACGACGGAACAACTCATGATTTGATAACCGTCTCTTTTCCGCATGCGTATGTTTTCTAACTTCATTGTTATGGATGGATTCATGCGTATGCGGATATGACATGGTATATCATGATCGTCTTTTTATGGAAAGTATCAAGAAAACTCCCCAATAAATAATATGATCTATTGTCGTTGGATTCCAGAAAACCCTCTCTGGCGGTTTACATAGAATAGAGATAAAAAAAAATAACAGTGTGTGTTTAGATGTATTTGAGCTCAACTTGGAGTCTGAGCTGATATACTAAAGAATGAATACGAAATCTAAAAATAATGTCCTGGAAAAAAAAATGATTTGAGAGAGAGAGAGAGAGAGAGAGAGAGAGAGAGAGAGAGTGAGAGAGAGAGAGAGAGATAGAGAGAGAGAGGGAGGGAGGGAGGGAGGGAAAAATAAAAAACAGTGAAAGGGAGTGAGGGGGGCGTTTATGGAGTCGATGAAATACATAATAATTTGTGAAAATCACAAATATACGTAAATTGTCATTTGTTACCCCTCTCTTTTCAAATGCTTTTCTGATTCGCCTCGTCTTTTTAAATCGCTGAAGAAACAAAATTTCGTCTTAGAATGAAAACGGCGCAGAGCTCAACAATCAACTGCCATTTCACGGTCTTGTTGAAAAGCGCCATCTATAGAAGACTTCACCAACCTCATGAATATGTAATACTATATTATGCAAAGCAGCATAAACTGCGAACATCTTGTTCTGTTTTGAAATATATTTTTGAAATCCATGTGGGGAGCATTTTTATGAAATTTATGGTAACATTATGAATTCCTGGAATTTCTCTTTTATTAGGCCTGCATGATTCTTGAATACAAGCTTCTCTACCCTCTTTTGAAAATATAGAAAGAAAAAGAACTAACCATAAGAAAATGATAATGAAAAATTGAAGGGTATATAAAATAGAGGTGTTTATGAGAATGTGGCGGCCGGACAACCGTATCTAATTCCAACATGCCCCAGCTATCGCATCTCCACCTCATCCACACGGGCTTTGATCACATCGGGGAACCGTATGGATGGAGGTGGAGATGCAGATAGCTGGCGCATGTTGAGAATTGATCTGGTTAATCTTGGCTGTCTTTTGAACTAAAAGTAGCAGAAAGACAGAGGGAGTGACAAAGACAGAGGATCAAAAATGCTATAAAAACCTAGTATCAATGATGCTGTTCTTAATAATAATAATAATAATATTGAAAATTTATACCGCGCAATGTCTGTCTAGCTCTTCTTTCATTCACGTATTTTTAAAACTTATATTCTGATTATAGTTACAACAAAAATGGTCAAAATTTAATAATGATTAATTCTTTTATTTTTATCATTTTTTACAATATTATTTGTCATTTTTAGGTCCCATTTTTTAAAAATAGTAAACATATATAAAAACGTGAAAATGACCATCTACTTGTGATGCCAGGGGTGGGTGGGAGGGCGCAAAGAAACAGAAAGACGTGGGAGGGGGGGGGGCTTCAGTTGCCAATTTAAATTTAAAAAAAAGAAAAGAAATTATCTCATTATCTGAAAGAAAACCATATATTAAAGAAGTTTTTAGAGGATGAAAGTATATTGTACATAATACTTTGTATTTTTTTGCTAAATACCTCTACGATCAACTGACGTTTAATGACCTCATGAATTATGCAATACACTATGCAAAATAGGACATAATGTTCGCAGTTCTCCTTTGTACTTATTCACTTGGTGTTAAAAAAAAGAAGATTTTTGATCGGTGTGAAATATAACGATACAAATGTTTCAGTAATATTATGGATTTGATTTATCTGAAATGGTAGTATTGGCCTACACTAATCCCGAATCCAATCGCATTCTCTTGCATTTGTCAAAACATAGAAGGAGAATAGTAACTAGGACAACAAATTGTTGTAAAACATCTCTTTATATAACACAGACTTTCTTAGCGTTTGCTTGGCGGCCAAACAACCATACCACCCCAGTATGGTTAGTCTCGGCCGTCTTTAATGCACGTTTGACGAACATCTGAGAAAGAATGAAAATTTAAAAATAAGAAAGGGAAACTGTTTTTCCATCTTTAACGTTTGACGTCATAGGTGTTTATGTTTTGCTTGATAAAATCCACAGTTCTCCATTTTGACAGATAGAATAATAATTCACCTTGTTGCATGTGTCGTCTTATACGCGGGTGCCAAATTAATCATAATCTTAGGGTGACAAATTGATCATAAACTTAAAGGGTCGCCAATTAATTTGATCTTAAACTTAGGGGTGTCAACGTTGATCTTTAACTCAGGGTGCCAAATTGACCTACTTAGGGGGCGCCAAATCAATATTAAACTAGGGGCACCAAATAACTTTTGACATTTGGGGGCGACAAAAATTGATCTTAAACACAGGGGGCACCAAATCAATGTTTAACTTGGGGAGATAGTCCGGCATCCCAGTAGATTTATTCATGTGAAAAGCGCCGGAACAACTGACCCCATAGGGGGTTGGGATGGACCCTGGGCCTCACAAAAATGAATTGCTGCCGGGTCTGAGCTGTGGCCTTCCCGCCCAAATCACACATTTTGTGACGTCACTACCGGAAGTCACTTTTGAGACAATGTACAGGGAGGTGCACTTGACACTATCACACAAAACGTGTCCCCAACATATTTTTAGGGCTTCATTTTTTATTTTATTTTTTTAGTTTGATTAACCGATAGTATTCAATGCACCACAATGAGTTTTCCTGGCATTTTCGTCCCTGAGATCGATGACAGCGACGTTAACATCGCGGAGCGACGTCGTCGACTTTGGACCAATTTGTCTGTTTTTTGACTCGTTTTCGGTTTCAAATTTTGAAGTTTTGTTGAGATTGTGTTTAAAATATCCAATTGCTCTGAAACTTGCCAACGTCTTAAGCAAGTCCTCCGCTTTCTGAAACATATTTGGTTTTATAAGTTACATGTATTTTTGGCCTATTTTCAGGCCATTTAGAATTCAAATAATTTTACAGTTTTCTGAGGAATGTTAAAAGTTTGTCTTCCTTTAATTCAAGAGATATTTGATTCGATATATTTTGTGTTTCCATTACATATGAGTTGTTTTTTTTTGTTTTTTTTATTTTTATGGGGGGGTGTTTTGAAATTTTATTTTTGTTAGATCTCTTTAACAGGTATGATAGAGTAAAATCAGAGAAAATAAAATTCTAAAGGAGAAGTTGAATTGGCTTCCTCAATCTTCATGTACAAGCAACCCGTTCTTTACCACTTTTTCTCCCATAATATGTAAAAAAGTTTTTAAAGTTTAACTAACATGGCGACATCTCTTAAGTCCCTAAGTTAAACAAGCGTTCTATGTACAATTTTTACAGCAAACAAAGCTGGTTGGATTATGAAACGTTACCTAACTTTTCCTAGCTATGAAGCACCAAAATAATTATGAGTTATGGGGAAAGGGCTGAAATTGAGCTACATCGTCTAGTATTTGGTTTAAGATCACTTTCTGATTTCATGAAAGGAGAGTCACAAGACGTGGTGTAAACATGTAAAATCGCTATCAAAATCAAGTTCTAGTGCTGTATAGGCAGCACTGCCCAAAATACTACATGTATAAGCGTTTGGAGATGTTTACCCTTACCCCGTCACTGTCGGTGTAGATCATGACGTGTGACTCCTTACGCATGGCTCCTTGATGACAATGCTGACTGAATGATCTCTAGAAGAGATTAAGAGGTTCTCCAGGATGTACCATGAAACTTCGGAAATAATAAGGCACAGCTCCAGAAATAGGCCTACGTCTATCACCTCTGTGTGTGTCATAGTGTATCGTGATCTACATCTCACCGAACGGAATGGATGATATCGATATAGTACTATATACTTACATGGTTAAGATGTGTTTTAGCTATGAAATTATTATTTGATTATCGGAGGTGGGAATCCATTTTTCTCATTAATGTTCGGAGTTGAGCAACAACGTTAATTTCTGAGGCTGATGCAGTTCATACAACGAAGCATTCTTCGCACATTGCTTTAATGAATTGTCCTCATATCACCCACCCTTGCCCCACTCCTTATTCAACATCTACATAACGGCTGCTTAACGCAACCAAGGTAGACGAATCTCTACATCCTGGAGTGGCATCGCCCTTCTTCACATCAGCGAGGACTGCCTCTCTCAAAAGGAGAAACTTAAACAAGAAAATGTCCACTCCATTCTCTCTTCATGTGCCAAGCAACAAGCGTTGGTCCAGCATAGTTTCTCTCACTACCGCTTTCCTTTAACAGAGCCCCCACCACTGTAAGTTAGACGTTTGGTCAACCCGTCTTGAGTCTGCACTCTCACAATGTCATCATCGCCCCTAAGGATCCCTCCCACCAGGATTCCGTAAACCCTGCCGTTCTGGCTCTGCTTAAACCCCTGCGGGCTGGAGTTGGCGTTGCAAGGTATATTATGCCAAATGGGCTCGACATTGAAGGGAAGGCCAGTATGCGAATGCGGAAGGAGGGGACCATGAGTCACCTTCTACAATGCCCTCTTCTCCCCTACCCCTGCTCCCAGCGACCTTACCACTCTTTCGCCTAATGAGATCGCCTGCCGTTCAATACCTAATGGGTAGAGTGTAATCAGATTCCCCTAAGAAACCAATCATATATATATGCAATGAATACTATGATCTTTAAAATGTAATCAAGTATAATTACAAATCAAAACAGAGATAGGAGAAAGATTCGAGAAGAAGAAGATGTCCACCCAAGGCATGGGACGATCATTGCCGTTGAGCTGGAAATGTAAATTATTTCGAACGGCAGCTACATTTGAGACTCATGCCCTTGCCAGGCCTATTACATAACAATTGCGAGTTTTTTTATATGTATGGCTCATTATATTAATGTAGAATTACTGAGATGTAGATTGAATTAGAGGAATTGACTGGTGCTTGTCTCACACTAGTTTCATTTACTTCCGCGACTCGAACAGACCCTTTCAAAAAAAATTGTATTAATATAAATAAAAAAAAAAGCCTTTGGTCATGGCTCTGTATGCTGGTTTGCTTTGCAGAAAATAGTTTCATGAATGATGTTATATTACCAACAATCCAACTTTCTGAAATCACGGAGGAGAGATTTCGGCAACACTGATCTGCTTACTCTCTGCATTGAGTTTCTTGTAGAACCTGCCTAAGTTGTCTTCTCTTGTTCAGACAATAATGTTAGAGGAGTTACTACAGAGGAATCAGCATGACATGCATCAATCCAGGGTTATTAATTGCTCATGACACTCAGCTGGATAAGGAAGCTATTGGCTCCGAGCTGAGAATCAAATAAAACGGATTTATAGGGTAGACCACGTTGCTCAATCCTGGATCATTAATGAAGAGGTAAACTGAACAACCTGCCTGCAGTGCTGACATTGTCGATGTCAAGAAAGCTTTCGATTCCATCCATCGCAAAAAATGATGAAAATGACTACGGTTTACCATCATGAACATCATAATCTACTAAATACCATTGCACGTGTACACTGTTAAACAGAGGGTAAAGTTGTGACACCAAATGGAGAGATGGACGAATTTACACTTCTGCTGCAGGAATTTTGCAAGGAGATACTCTCTATATATACCCTTTGTCTTCACAATAGTTCTTGAGTATGCACTTGACTAAGAGAGATAACTAGAGACTCTAAATACCTTGCTCATAGGCAAGTTATAATACCTCTATGCTCTTGAAACCCTTTTACGTCAGCTGTTCACTTATTCTGCCTCTAGATCAAGACTGACAAGTTCAAGAAGCAAGTGGGGAACACATTCGTTATGAGATAGTGTGAAAACCCATTTTCTCCAAAGCACAAAGAGAATTAGTGAGAATTGAATCTGCCTATATCGTCAACAAGAATAGAAATTAGTCGTACATCCTGCCTAAGAACATCGCGTTCTTTGGTATCCATGTCCTAATCTCGTTGAAAGAGGATATTTCAGATTCCAAACCAACGAATCGGTTTTTAAGGGGAAAACAAAAGACTTATCCTATAATCATTATTCGTGTGGTGTACTGTAGATCACATATGTATCTGACACATGTATACGACACAAATCTGTAGCTGTGCCTCCATTATTTCCGGTAAAGTTTCCTGATTCGAAAAAAAATCTAGTACCTTATGGGGGATCATTCATACAGCAGTCAGTTAGAATTTGCAAGTGTCGTACGCTGGAGTTGCTAGAAATTAGTTGTATGACTTTCATTCATGACTGACTCAAATGATCCTCGAACAGGACACTATAGCCCGGTGAGAATGACCGAGGCTGCTCTGTCCTCATCGAGGCGGCCCCCTGCCGTATATCCCTTGAATGAGGACAGAGCAGCCTCGGTCTAAGAGGGGGCCGCCGATGAGGACAGAGCAGCCTCGGTCTACGGATGAGAGATGCTCTTTTGCTGCTCCAATCACGGGGTCGCAGAGTTCCCCCCAAAGCAACATCTATTAGATAAAATCGCCCATAACTTGTCTATATTGCAATTAAGGTTTGGCGTTTGTAATACTTATGGAATTATACCTTCAGATCAGGTTAGGTAAGACCATTTATAGGCCTACCCGTTTCATTTTCTGCGAAACTGTCATGGACGCTTGACGGGGCTGAGAAATGATATCCCGGTGATTAATCGTGACTTTAGGCCCTGTCTTCAATTGATTAAGGAGGCATTTCGTTACAATATTTTGAGCGAGAAGCGGTGTTCGAATGAAGTTTTAAGAGAAATTGAAGAAACTTTGATGAATTTTCAAAACTATACTCACTTATGCTAATGAAAAGGGGGAATGGAGCGATAGTGTAAAAAAGATTGATTAGAGAAGTGTAACGGGAGTGAAATAGAAAGATAAAGAGAAGGAGAAGAAAACAGAAGAGTGTAGATGGAGAGAGGAAAGATAAAGAGAGGGAAAGGGAAGTCGAGAGAAATTTGTGACAAAGAGAGGATGAAATCGTGAGGACTTCTATAACGCAAAATTAAAGTACTTTGAGACGACGAAGAAGCGAGAGAGAGAGGTGAGAGGATCTGAGTGGATTGGGTTATTGTTGTGTGTGTGTGTGTGTGCTGTGTGTTGTGTGTGGGTGTGTGACGTGTGTATTTGGGTGTGTGTGTGTGTGTGTTTGGTTGTGCGTGTGTGTGTGTGTGTGTGCGTGTTGAGGGTGTGTGTGTGGGTGTGTGGGGTTCATTGATTGGGACGCAATAGTGGGGCAAGGGGATATGGTATTGTTTGTAGATTATAATGGAGTTCCTATTAATCCCCATACAACCGTTGTATATTATGAATGGCTCGAAATATACCCTCAAAAACTCTCTTTTTGACCGTTTTAACCATGTTCTTAAAACCATGGTTACTTAAAAT
>CALNVZ010000174.1:4296895-4340273 GCA_940671915.1 Paracentrotus lividus
GTGACTCATGGTCCCCTCCTCTCCGCATTCGCATACTGGCCTTCCTTCAATGTCGATGCCCCATTTGGCCATTAACACCTTGCAACGGCCAACTCCAGCCCGCAGGCGGTTTAAGCAGAGCCAGAACGGCCAGGGTTTACGGAATCCTGGTGGGAGGGATTCCTTAGGGGCGATGATGACATTGTGAGGTGCAGACTCAAGACGGGTTGACCAAACGTCTAACTTACAGTGGTGGGGGCTCTGGTTAAAGGAAACGGTAGTGTGAAGAAAACTATGCCTGGATCTCAAACGCTTTGTTGTTGGCAAGGCATTGAAGAGAGGATGGAGTGGATCATTTTCTTGTTTAAGTTTCTCCTTTTGAGAGAGTGCAGTCCTCCTGATGTGAAGAGGGGCGATGCCACTCAGGATGTAGAGATCGTCTACCTTGGTTGGTTTAAGGCAGCCTGTTATGTAGATGTTGAATAGGAGTGGGGCAAGGGTGGGTGGATATGACGGACTAATTCATTAAAGCAATGTGCGGACATGCTTCGTTGTATGAACATGCATCAGCCTCAGAAATTTAACGTTCGTTGGCGTCAAGCTCCTGAAGCCAATTGAGAAAAATGGATCCCCACCTCGATAATTTCAAAATAATAATTTTCATAGCTAAGAACACATCGTTAACCCATGTGAAGTATATAGACGTATATCGATATCATCCATCCGTTCGGTGAGATGTAGATCACGATACACTTTATGACACATACGATGAGGTAGATAGCGTAGGCCTATTTTCTGGAGCTGTGCCTCTATTATTTCCAGTAAGTTCATGGTATCCTGGAAGAAGCTCTTATATCTCTCTTAGAGATCATTCAGTGCAGCATTGTCATCAAGGAGCCAATGTGCGTAGATGGAGTCACTGTCATGATCTACACCGACATGACCGGGGAAGGGTAAACATCTTCCAAACCTTATACATGTATGTATTTGGGCAGTGCTTGCCCTATCACAGCACTTAGAACTTGATTGTTGATAGCGACTTTTACCATGTTTACACCACTGTCTTGTAGAACCTTCCTTTCATGAAATCAGAAAGTGATTCTTAAACCCAAATCACAGTACGATGTAGCTCTAATTTCAGCCCTTTCCCCCATAATCATAATTATCTTGGTGCTTTTTCAGAGCTACAGCAAAAGTTTAGGTAACGTTTTTCATATCCACCACGCTTTGTTTGCTTAAAAATTGTCATAGAACGCTTGTTTTTAACTTAGGGACTTAGAGATGTCGTCCATGTTAGTTAAACTTTAAAAACTTTTTTTACATACTGGGAGAAAAGGAGCTGGATAAATGAACGGGTTGCTTGTACATTGAAGATTGAGGAAGCCAATTCAACTTCTCCTTACGAATTTTATTTTCTCTTGATTTACTCTAATCATACCTGTTAAAAGGATCTAATCCAAAATAATTGAAAATTTCATCAACACCCCCCAAAAAAAAAAAAAAACAAAACAAAAACAACTCATTATGTTGAATGGAAACCAAAATATACTGATTCAAATATCTCTTTGAATTAAAGGAAAGCAACATTTTACATTTCCTAGAAAACTGTAAAATTAATTTGCATGAAAATATTATGAAATATTATACAGACCGCAATAAATTTGATAGAGAGAAACAAAAGGGAAAGGGAGAGGGAGAGATAGAAGAAAAGGGGTTAATAGAGAAGTGTACGGGAGTGATAGGAGAGAGATAAGAAGAAGGAGAATGAGAAAAGAGAGAGGTGGATAGAGAGAGGAAAGATAAGGAGAGGGAAAGGGGAAGGGACTGAGAAATTTGTGACAAAGAGAAGGGATTGAAAGTCGTTAGGATATATAACGCAAAATTAAGTACTTTGAGACGCGTAGAAGGAGAGAGAGAGGGTGAAGAGGGAGTGTGTTGTGTGTGTGTGTGGTGTGGGTGTGTGTGCGTGTGTGTGTGTGTGCGCGTGTGTGAGGGTGTGTGTGTGTGGTGGGTGTTGGGGTCATATGATTGGGAGGCAATAGTGGGTGACAACGGGACAGATAATGAGTATGTTTTGTAAGAATTATAATGAGTTCGGTATTAATCCCCATAACAACACGTGTATTATGAATGGCTCGAAATATTTACCATAAAACTCTCTTTTTGACCGATTTTCTTTTAAAACCATGTTACTTAAAATGGCCTGAAAATAGGCCAAAAATACATGTAACTTATAAAACCAAATATGTTTCAGAAAGCGGAGGACTTCTTAAAGGACGTTTGGCAAAGTTTCAGAGCAATGGGTATTTTAAACACAATCTCAACAAAACATTCAAAATTTGAAACGCGAAAAACGAGTCAAAAAACAGACAAATTGGTCCAAAGTCGACGACGTCGCTCCGCGATGTTAACGTCGCTGTCATCGATCTCAGGGACAAAAATGCCAGGAAAACTCATTGTGGTGCATCGTATACTATCAGTTAATCAAACTCAAAAAATAAAATAAAAAATGAAGCCCTAAAAATATGTTGGGGACAGGTTTTGTGTGATAGTGTCAAGTGCACCTCCCTGTACATTGTTTTAAAAGTGACTTCCGGTAGTGACGTCACAAAATGTGTGATTTGGGCGGGAAGGCCACAGCTCAGACCCGGCAGCAATTCATTTTTGTGAGGACCAGGGTCCATCCCAACCCCCTATGGGATCAGTTGTTCCGGCGCTTTTCACATGAATAAATCTTCTGGGATGCCGGACTAAGAGGGGGGGGGGGGGGGGGGCAAATTGACCCGAAACTCAGGAGGGTTATTGATACTGTTTCACTGTACTGACTCTCTTTTAAATAAATCAAAATGAAAATACAGAAAACAATGGGGATAGGTTTTATTGGTTCAGCGATGTTCCAATAAGCTAGAATTTCAGCTCATGCAGGCACAACAGGAAATCAAAGGATACCCGTAATATTTCCGTTAACAAGGCAATAGGTGTAATGTTTTTCATAGGGCGACAATATAATATATAGAAATAACCGGATGTTTATGGGTTTTGTTAAACACATGATTGGTATGGACCACACACGATTCAAGAACCCTATCCGAATACCCCATGATTGAAGTGCAACATTTAGGCCTGTCATGTATAATGCCCTTGATAAAATAAAATAAAATAAATAAATATGATTGTGATGGTATGATGTAAATAAGTGATGGTGATAGATTATTTCAATAAATATGGGTATTTTACATGACGCAATCAAGTAAAAATAATGGACAATACTTTTTGTCTACCTTAAGATGGGCCATAGCCGCAAGCAATAATGACAAGGCGTTCAAGTTGAATCGACTGCTCATTTGCTTCACCTGGGTGGAGAGGGTACATTAATGTCTTGAAGTGGTATCTCACTTCGCAGGGACGTCTCTGCGACTCATACGGTCGGAGACGACTACGAGCAATAAATATTATCTCCGTCGCAGAGACGTCTTGGAGTCGTCTCCGCGACCGGAAAATTCATTAATTTAGGCATGTTTGGGTCGAGACTCGTGAAACGTCGCGGAGACGTCTCTGAGCCGTCTCCGCGACTAGCCTCAAAACCGCCTGAAATCCGTGTCAAACCCTTCCAAAATGTCCAAAGACTTTAAACCGTCTTATGGCAAATGAGATACCACCATTATCACAGGATTTGTGTTACCATGGTTACACGTTCGATTTACATCATTCTTCTCCCGCAAAATCACAATTGTTCAAATAGCAATACGATCATCTACAAAATAATAATAATAATAATAATAACATATCAATTCTACTCCACGTGAAATGTAAATCTAATGTATGGCATTAAATCTTAACATAAAGACGCGTCCATTATTTGAATGGTATTTGTCCGTCGATCTGTTTGAGCAAATTACTCATGGACATGAAAGAAATAATTGAACTTTTATCATAGTTTTCGTAAGTAGATGCTTCAGACCAGATTGGGGAAAAGACATTCTGGCAAGCCTATAACACGATTGTGCTGAAGTTGTAATCAGAATCTTTATTTCACATAGATTGATGTTCCAAACGATTATTGATATAAATAGTGATCTTGTCACCTCTTGCGAAGACGCCGTCCACATGCGATATGCATGTGATATGCGGAAATATCGATCCATCGAGTAAAGATTCTATTGTGATAATGTTCAAAGTGACAGGACTTTTTCTTAACCAATCGAAATGAATGTACCAACTTTGGAAAGCTGAGAATTCAAGCTTTTAAAAACTGCTTGAACAGTAAGCTGTAATATAATTATGCGTTATCCAGGAAGATGATTATGCGGCGTATGAGCTATTTTGAGAGCAAAATTGGCCATATTGTACAGGAATTTGATCTGACTAGGATTTCAAATTGACACAAGTGACAGGACTTTTTTTTTCCCCTTTGCAATAAGTTATTCCTATTTTTGAAAAATTCAGACTCTTAGCGTACTTATTCAAGTTGATCATTTCTTTGAAAAGGTAGTTGCTCGCCATAATCAAGAAAACAAAGTGAAAAAACTGTGCAAAATACAAAATGTCTATGGCCGCGTTCGCTTTGCGTAGAGTGATAGCGCCCTCTTCCCCTTAAGTTTACAACTAGAATTGATATGTTAAACTTATATAGCGCCTTTTCCATGGGATACAAAGCGCTGCACTGCTCCCTCAGGGAAATTCAAAATGAATGATCAGGGGTATGAAGGATACAGATATGTTTTTAAATTAGATTTGAAGGAGGTAAGTGTCTTGCTATTTCTTAAAGATGAAGGGAGCCTCTTATACAAGGTTCTCACCTCCCGCTTATGTTGAAGAGAATTGAAAAAAAAATGTAATAATGCTACAGAGTCTATCGGGTTTCCATTTAATATAAATATCACATCTGTGTATTTTATTTATAAAGCCGTTTCTATTTTTTCCGGGGGTTCATGCAACATCATCATAATAGGCATTATAGGGAAATTCCCGTATTTTGATTTACTGTATTGTGATAATACAATAGGAAGTAAAAATAAGGGAGAGGATGAGAGAGAGAGAGAGGTGGGGGGGGGGGGGCTTGAGCCATGGGAAGGAAGAGCATTAGGTCTATGTCTATTTGAGTTTTGTTTTTCCATTTTGGCAGTTCGACTCGTGGTCTAGGTTTTCTCCCGATTCGTCAAGTTCTAATACACGTTCCAAGTTCTGTTCAAAGTCGTTCGCATTCGTTCAAGGCTCTCTATTTACTACAGTCTATTACGTCATGTACATGATGTATGTACGGTTACGTACTGGTGCGTTCATCCTGTTTTGCTACGACCTGCTAGGTTTGAAGAACGCCATAATGCAATATAACTACCAATCCAACAATTATCCATCTACGAACGCATCAGTGATCTTATCAGAGGGAATTAGTTGAGCGCTTGCCAAGAACTCAGATTTCCAGACTCCACAATATTATTACCTATCCTTCCTTCCTCCTTTGTTTTAAACCCTCCCGATAGAGACCCATCTCATGCTAGCCCTAACAAGCCCAAATGCATTCACACTTAGGCATATCTTACAGGTGTACGGTCGTGGAGCTTGTGGCGCAGAGAGCGCTGTGCATGTGCATGTCATGTGTGACGTCTAGGCTGTCCATGTACATGAAGAGAAAATGTTGGCGTAGTGAATAAAGTTGGATAGCGTCCTCTCTGTCGTAAACTACAGGATTATATCCCTTTAAATGGAGCTATCAACGAACGAATATTTTGTTCTGTGTAGTAACTGCAGACAATGCATTCGTAGGTGGGTTAACGTGAATGTTCTATATAGATTTGCGTGTGGCCGTGAGATGTAATTGTCAATCAATGTGATGAACTTTTTAATGTGATTTTAGCAATACTCAAATGAGTAACTGTGATTATTTTCAGTTTATTTGTCTCTTTAAAATACGGTCCGCTTCGAAAAGAAATTCCCCTCCCTTCTTCAAGTTTCGTTTTCAACTTCTCGAACAAAAGAGAGGAACATATCTAACTCCATCTCCAGTTGTATGTGTCAAACTGGTCCGATTCGGTTAAGATAGGAGGGTAAAGTTTTGATGCTGATGGATGATAATATTCTATTCTTGGATAGAGTTCAAGGGCATGATTTATTTAGGCAAGCGCTTGGTAAAAGTAGACATCTCATGTTCTTTGTTTGAAAGAATGCAATGTCAGACTTTTCTGTCACGTCACAATCACACTGATATCATCGATAAAGATAACTTTATGTTATGATTTTTTATTATTATTAATGAATGCTCATCATCTTTACAATCACCTTTATTCGGTAAGTCCAGGAGGTAACCTGCAAATAGAAAACGAAATTTTTGAAAAGGAAATTACAAAGAAAGAGAAAGTGGAGTATCCAACATAATTTGTTTGTTTTTAAAAGCAATTTATGTGGAAAATGTAAAAGAACCACTAAGCCAAATAAACGCAGAGATTTTGCCACTAGTATCTTTATTATTATGCTAGTATATTCTAGTATCTTTATTTTAATTTTAGAATTGAATATCTATTTGAAGAGCGCCCTGACAAAGGCGTACTGCTGAGTTTCCCCGATAATAATAATAATCTTTTTATATAAGTTTATATTTATCAAATATACCAAACTATGAAAAAGTGTAGTGGAAAATTATTTATCTGAGGAGGGACTGGATAGCTATTATTTTTTCTGAGGGGCGAAGCCCCCGAGGAGAAAATATTAACTTCCCAGTCCCTCCGAAGATACATAATTTTCACTAAACTTTTGAACTAAATACTTCGTATATTTGTTTTATATCTCTTCTTTCCTAGCTAAATTATAAATACCATCAGCACGGGTGTTTTCTCTATCTATATTCAAAGAATAAAAGCCATCATCCTCCACCACTACGCGCTGCGCGGCCAGCGCCAGCCCAACCCGGGCAGAAATGAACTAGCTGCGCTACCGTTCCCCTGGGCCCTGCTTGAAAAAAAAAGAAAAAAAAGAAAAAAAAAGACGAGAAATGAACTGGAAACTTACCATTTTTTTCAATTCGTGAAGGAAGTTTTTACCAAAGAGAAGATTAATAAAAGGTATTGTTTATCGATTTACTTATATGATTCTACCCTTTTATGGCCTACTTCCATTGGCGGCGATCCCGGGGGACGGGGGGGGGGGGACGTGTTCCCCCTCAATTTTTTTCTGGGGGGATTGTCCCCCCTCGATTTTTAAAGCTCAACATATTTTTATGTGGTGATTAGCTTGTGAAGCTAATAAAGAGGTAAAATGTATGTCAAATTGTCGGCTCGCGCTTCGCGCTCGCAAACATTTTCATTAGTTTCTGCAAAATGTGCGAAGTATGCTAGTTCAAGTCGTGACATGAAATCGCCGTGCTTGCCTACTTCAAACATATTTCAGTAGTTTGGACCAAAATTGCGTCGACGCCATTTTACTCAGCAGCTGAATGTTGATCTTGACACAATTTTGTCAATGTGACGTGAGCGATCGTGAATTTCGTGATCGTGTAGTCGCCCATTTCTCCGACGGAAAAAACAATAGAAAAAGATATTCGCAGCTGATTCAGAGATTTCTTTTTCCTAGTGGGATTTATATTTAATCACGTGATCGCTAATTGACAAATCATTTATCTAGAATCTAGAATTCTCATGAATATTCATAGAAGTGATATAATGAGTACCATCAACGTCCTGCATGGGCCATTTCTATCATGACTTTGTCTATGTCTATTATGTCTCATTTTGCATTGTTATTGTATATGCTTTCTATGGAAATAAAGAATGTTACTATACTACTTTGTGGGGATATAGGCCTATATAATTTGGTAAATCAAAAACTGAGAAAGGTGCTTTTCAGTACATATTAACAAGCTTTGGTCGTGCCTACCATTACATCTTCTTTATAAAATATTTATAATTTAGTTTAAAGGTCGTGTATTATCCCGGGAGATTTTTTATTATCTAAAAATCCTCATGTCAACGAAATTTGTATTCTGACTTTATATTGAACATGCTTACAATTAACTATCTTTTATAAAGGAATTTGTCAATTTGTAAATTAGCACAAACTGTTGATAGAAAATATTTGTGTATACATATTGAAAGTTTAGGCCTATACAAATTTTGTCTCAATATTTGTGTGAGTCAGTTAATGGTAAATTCTATAGATGAAAAGAAGAAGAAAAAATAAATAAATAAACAAAAAAATACCCCTCCCCCCCCCAAATACAAAAAAAAAAAGATGCTGACTTAACGAGCTGTGATGCAATCGCATTCACCTGTCCTTAACAAATGAGGGCGATAGAGCGATAACGAAACTCATTTTAGCGCCTATCGATTAAACGCCTTTAGAGAGTAAAGTCAAGCTCCCCCCCCCTCCAAACCTGAAAAGGATCTCCAATAATCCACATTCGATGACAGAGGGGAGAATATTTAACCCCTTGAATCTCAGGAGAGTATCAAGATAATGTAGAGGAGGAGGTAGGGTTGTGGGATCTGGTTGTGATGGCTTAGAATATTTTGAAGCAAGCTGTCAGAATGCGATTAGTTTGCTAAGTCGTACGAGGTTAGAGTTTGGATTGGCGGCTTAACCCTTTGCGTACCAAAATGCGACGGTATGTCGGACAGGCTGGGATTGAATGAGTTAAGATGAGAACCTGTCATCATGTGATTAGTTTGATCAGTTTAACGTGGTTATACAGCTTGGATTGCCGAAGGTCAATGAAAGATCAAACGTATCACGTTAAGAGGGAATTAAGGGGGTGGAGTGGGTAAACCCGGTGTACCAAAATATGAATTTTATAATTTTTTTAAAACAAGTCCAAAGCACCAAATTAACCAAGTTTCCTCATTCGGTTCCTTAAGTATCGCAGTAAAACAAAATGGACAATGAAACATATTACAAGAATATAATAAGACCAAAAGTTTCGGAGTTTTGTTTGTGTTTGTTTTATCATGTTTATAATATGTGGTTTTTTTTAATGGTGTCGGCATTTATTGACAATGTAAATTTCAGTTTCGGTGGGTATTTTTTTTTTAAATGAGTGGTTTAAAAGTTTGAGATTTCTTTTTGAAAGGAAGTCACGTGAGAGCAGCGTTTTAGAACATATATATGAGCATAAATCTTCCATATCGAAATGAAACTGCCGAGTACCCTGCTGGAAAGAACACACTCATTGGCATTGTTAAATTGGGGTGTTTTCACATTGTGGTCACACTATGAACCACACTGTGGTCACAGTGTGGAGAACCGGAGATTCACACTGTGGCCACACTGTGAAACACGCTAATTCACAGTCCGGTAACCGGAGAATCACACGGTGGCCACACTGTGAACCACAGTGTGGAACAACGCGACCACATTGTGAAAACGCCCCAATTTAACATTGTGGACAGTCCTCACTGTGAAGCCTTTGATTGTGAAACTTCCACACTGTGAAACGCTCACACTGTGAAACACTATTCACACTGTGAAACACCAATCACACTGTTAAAACGCTCTAATTTAACACTCACCCCATTGTGAAATACCAACACTGAAATATCAACGGATGCACACCAATTACCACATAGCATTTTAATCTTTGCTATGGCTCATTAATTTAATGTAAGAGGGTTTCCCATATTATTATATTTTTAATAAAACATTTGTGGCATGGTTTATATTTTGTTGAATTCTTTTTTTAATAATTGCACGCTTATTTATTTAGTGCACTTTTTAATTCTAGCGTTTTCAAATTATTTTGCTTTAAAAGACAATTTGTTTAAAGTATTTAATACTGTTTTAGAAAAGAAGCATGATAAAAACTCGACTAATTACCAAAAATGACTGCTATTGCTTTATGATCGATTACAAAATTGAACAACATTATCACATTGTGAAGGGGTAAATTCACAGTGTGAAACCGCACACCACAATGTGAATATTATGTGGAAAGCCATTTCACAATGTGAAATCATCAACATACTGTTAAAATTCGAGCATTTTAACATGGTCGACTATGTGAACACACTGTGCGACACTGTGTTCTTTCCAGCAGGGCAGGTTTGTACTAACAAAGAAAAAAAAAAGAAAAATAGAAGAAATGAAATAAAACAGGGTTTACATAGTATTTCGCTTTTAAAGGGGAGAGAAGGTCCATTTCTATCCATTACATCGTGCTCAATGATCACTGTATTGTCATCTTATGATCCCGATGAAGTACCTTCATCATCCTGTAATCGACGTCATTGGGTAGTTGGTTCTTTATTGAAGAGTGGACTAGTGTCTGTTGCAAGGTTGGGTACACTGCAACAGTAATAGCTGCAACAATTATGCGTCATCTCCTTAAAAGCCAACGGTTTGTCCGTATAACGAAACACTTGAAGGACAATATGAATACAAAATAAGTCTGACTACTCCATGTACTCCAAAACTCAGTTAAGGAAGTCTTCAATACCCACTTGAATCTTCAAGACTCAATTGTATCTTCATGACTCACTCCAAGTGAGTCATGAAAACTCAGACCTATAATTATATTTGTGACGAGTCATGGTGACTCACTTGATCAATCAAGTGTTCGTTTTACAGCGCCACCCCCCCCCCAAAAAAAAAAAAAAAAAAAAAAAATAAATAAATAAAAGAAATAAAAAATTGTCCGTCTGAGTGGGCGCTAAATAAATAAATAAAGTACTATTGACCTTTTTAATTATTTTTTTGTGCAACTCCCTGGAGACCCAAAAGACGTCGCGGCGACTTCTCCAAAACCAAACTTGGAATGGGCCAACAATGACTACTATTACAAAAAGCCTGTGTATTCAAAACCAATTAAGCATTTAAAATTTTCATAGCAATCGCAGAATAATGCATGCTTTTTAAGTACATAATATTAATCGAGTATAAAACTTAATGTTGGTAATCATTTTTGATGAATTAGAGTTTTTAAAAAAATATACATTTTTTGGGACATGCTGTACAGACAAACCCGTGACTAATTTGTAATGAGTCTGAATTCTGAAAGACTGACTTCAAGACTGACTTTGACTCCTTTTTAAGTGAGTCTTTAATAATTGAGTCTTTAAGACTCACTTTAAGTGCGCGAGCAGTATGATGAAGTTAAGTTGTCGCACAAAATCCTTCTTTTAATCATTATTTTCAACATTATCATCATTGTTTTTATAATTATAATTATAATTTTTTCATATTATAAAAAAAAGTTCAAATGCACCATTCCGCAGAACCGATGGGGTTACCCTGCTGGAAAAAAACACACTCATTCACAATGTGAAACACAGTGTGAATCACAATGTGTTTCACATTGTGAATCATAGTCAGCTCCACAAAGTTAAATTTGGGCGTTTTCACATTGTGGTCACACTGTGAACCACACTGTGGCCACACTGTGAACATTACTGTTCACACTGTGAAATATATGTCGTAAGGTATTCACACTGTGAAAATCTGTTTATCACAGTGTGAAATTTTCTTCACGGTTTGGCCACACTGTGAAATAATTTCACACTGTGAGCGGGTACATTCCCACTGTGAAATCAATTTTCACATTGTGGGGATGTCCACGCTGTGAAATCACCGTTTCACAGTGTGAACTGTGTTTTCACACTGTGTTCACAATGTGAATGAGTGTGTTCTTTCCAGCAGGGTCAAAGCGAGGCCCTGGGTTCGATACCCATAGTCAAGGCACTTGTATCTTATTTGGAATTGCACTTATCGTCATTACTGAGTACCTCAACTAAAATATGATCCAAAAGCCCCTTGATCAGTTTTGAACAAGTATTTAATCAATTTCATATCAGTCAGATTAAATAACACAAATATCAATCGACCAAATTAAATTTGTTTAATTGTAATCTAAAATGCAATGACAATACCATAATGTTCTATAAAAAATAGAAATATAGAGTAGAACATAGGAAACAAATTGAAAACCATATAACAGAAATATTATTGTGGCAAAATAAATGTGCGGAAATAAATGTCAAAAAACGTTTCATTTATAGAAATAAATCTAAAAATGGCATTTTTTACGATTGAAAAAAAAATTCATAGTATTGTAAACTTGTCAATTATTTCACTTAACCTTTAAGTGGTCTAGGAACGTTTGGCAGCCAGCTTCGTGTTAAAAATACCTAGAGAGCAGGATATTTGGTCTTCCTTCACATAAATCAGCATTGCAACGATGCAAGTAAGACTGGCTTCTATAACACCCAGTCAATTCTGTTTTTGGTTGCCATTATTAGATAAACATCCTAGCCCGTATTGATAGATTCATGGATTTTGTCAAGAAAATAAATTTAATGTGATAATTTGTAAATTTGACTATATTAAGGATCGTATCGGCCAAAATAATTTTGATTGGCATTAATTATACTATTTACTGCCATAATGCTATTTCAATATATTGTTTTCTCATGTTTTGTTATGTTTGAGGTTTAAAAATATTTTCCCGATGATTTCAGTTTATTAATTTTCTAAAAGCCTTGCTTTTTTAAAGTAATAAAGTGAATTCAAGTACCCTATTGCATAATATTTTATTTCAATCTATTGCCAAAGCTATTCTTTCACAACGCTAGTACCCTTTTACCCTTAAAACTAATCAAAATCATTAGGATTGAAACGTATGTTATCTTAAGTTGATTACTAGTTCATTTTTGTAACAAATAAAAAAAAAAAAAAGAAAAAAAAAGAAAAGAAAACTACCAACTACACCCAATTAAATATCACAAATACTATTTCATGAACTTCCAGTTTTATAAATCATGTAAATCGACACTCTTCCTTAAAAAAAAAAAAAAAAAAGATTGCTATCCCTCGTTCAGTTCTCTCTTCAAGAAGATCTTTTGTTGATCTTTACTAAAAACACATTAAAGTCTTAAGGTCATGTGGATTGACCGACCGTCATGGAAGATCAAAATCATTATTTTCCAAGGATTCGAAGAAAATTGACTTGGCTTTTCATTTTTGCTCGGTCCCTTCGTTAAATCAGACCTCTTCCGTAGCTTTTTCTGAAGATAATCTTTCGAAGGACCGAGGCTTTGGTCAGTCGATGCTATACGAGTTTATTCATCATGCAAAAGGGCGTAACTAGATACACTCTAAGAAAAGAAAAGGTTCAACTTTGCACCATTCACTTTGTTTAAAGGTGCAGACTAATGTCACACTGGGAGCACATTTACAAGTCCACATATCAGCTGTAAGGTTGCAAAGTTGCACCTCTAGAGGTGCTCCGAGTGTGAAATTTTAAAGGCGCAAAGGTTTTTGACAACTTTATGGAGACGATTATGTTGTGTTTGCAGATCTTTATAGATTCCAATGCCTTTGCCTTTAGGGATGGTATTACTAGACACCTTGTCAATTTTACACCCCTCCTTCTACCCTCCCCCCTGAGTCAAGTTACCACAACTTTAAAGACACAAAATAGGAACTACATTATTGCAAACTACACTCTTATGTTAGACCCACTTGCCTCGGAACAGAACGTTTCCAAACTCCGAAAGAAGTTCTTTCTTTTTTTATAATCATAGATCTATCAAAAGAATATATGTTTCATGTAGTATTTAAAATCAACTTTGAGAATGCTAAATTTAATGATTTTTTAAAAATAAATTGCAGAAAAGAAGGAGACCCAACTGCTTACACTTTAAGTAAAGTAAGAGGATGTCCAAAGACCTACCCCTTAGAATTACCGAAATCTTTTCTCAATTACCTCATACTTATCAATACTTTCAATCACATTCTCATTCTTACATTTATGATATTTATCATTTTTTATGATGCAGAATAAAACACATTATTATTCATGTGGGACTGACATGACTGGTTGAATTATTTATAACACACAAGCTGATTCAACAAATTTGTCTCGTGCAAGAAAAAAGGGGTTAAGGTGTTTAAAAAAGAAGAAGAGATTCAATGTCTTCGGGAATTAACGTTAGTGTCAAATGTTTGAGAAAGAACAACCATTTTGGGGCATTTCTTCGGGCTAAAGAGTGATGTGTCTCCTAAAATTACATATCCAATACAAGATATTCAAACAAAGTCCTAATTATCTGATTATGACAGTACGTTTATAGGAGTCATACTCAAACGAGCAAAGTCGTCATGACATTCGATATGATTCTGTTAAACTATCTCCTTAATTGTTTGTCTCTTTACATATACAGTAAATCATATTTTTTTTTAATCATTCTGATTAAAGTGCCTTATTTACAGATTTTGTGAGTCAAGTGGAATAAAAACAAGTATTTTTTTTTCAGCTGACAGGAGCTCAAATCTCATTCAACATATTTTGATCATTTTGACAGGAAGTTACTGCAAGAACAAAAACTAAATTCGAAATAAAGATATACTTTAGATTTATCTGTGTCATGTATGTACAGATTTAAATCCAGGCTTATATAAATTATCATCAAAATAAAATGCTTAGAATAAGGACACAATCCTCACCATAAATTCCCCAAATGATAATGATTTCTTTACCAAGCATAAGAAGTCAGAAGTCTAGCAATTAATAGGCAACATTTATGTTAAAATGTTAGTCATTTGTCTTACTTAATATACTCCTTATACCTTATTTCAATTAATTTACAAATTGATTATCATGATATTGACCCGAAGCAAAGAGAGATGATTATAAGATATTAATAAAATAATAAAATATAATTATTATTATGAATGCCAAATTGTGATGATGACGTCAACAAGTATGGAAAGAGCAATCATGGGCATACTAGTGGAATTCTGTAATTAACCATCTAACATTTCATGTGACTGGTTATTATTTTAATTATTAAAATGTCAAGTGATTTACGACATTCTTAATGAACCGAAGACAGAGAAGGAAAAAGCACTGTAAATCACAAAACAAACAAAATCATTTTTGGCAGGTTATATCAATATCCTGCCTCACTCGCGTTACAACCGTGTCAAGGCTATGCTAAAAACATACTTCTCTTCGAAATACGGGCCCGTGGAATTAACCAACGACTTGTGCATAACAGATCCACGTGGGGCGGAGGTAGACACGCCCACCTGTTGAAGGGGAAAAAAAATATTTAAAAAAATAAAAAATAAAAAAACAACGAACCCCAAAAATAAAAATCATAACCTGAGATTTGTGCAATTTTTTTAATTTTATTTTGCTTCGTTTTTTTTTGTTGTTTGTTTTTGTTTTTTTCAATAGTCATGCCATATAATATATGCTTTCTTATCGGATATTAATTAAAATGACAGACTTCGGGAATTTATTTCCTTACTCCTCTTTTGTGTTGGAAGTTAATAACACATTATCGCAGTTGGTATACATCACATGGGGCTACCCGAAAGAATTCATCCCATGCCCTTCAACGTATTTGAAAAAAAAAAATCTTGTATATTACGTTATATTGTCTCGTTCGTAATATCGAATTGGAAACGAATACAATTAGTAATTGTACCATGACCTAAATATCAATTACATAAGTAGATCACCAATTGAAAATTCTGATGATGCATTGACTAACATATATTTACCATTTTTCTTAATCGCTTCTCTTTTTCTTCTTTATTTTGTGAGTAGTCCCACGTGCATACAAATTTGTTGTCAATCATCGGGCTAAAGAGTTGCGTGTGTGTCTCGCGGAGAGCACCTAGCCGGGAGAAGACGGGGGAGGAAAGATCACCAATACCTTCAAATTTATTTAGGAAGTCATCTTTTATCTCAGCCAAAGGTTATGGCGAACGATGGAAACACGACTAAATCTCGACGGTATCAAAAGTCTTCCAGATCAATAAAAGAGTTAATAAATATACTATGCGCCATAACAAACTAAACTAGCCTATATTTAAGACAGAGAGAGAGGGGGAGAGAGAGAGAGAGAGAGAGAGAGAGAGAGAGAGAGAGAGAGAGAGAGAGAGAGCAGAAAGATAGACAGAGAAAGTGAAGAAGAAAAACGTCAGTTGCGAAATGCATTTTCAACGTTTTTCTTTTCCTTTAAAGATTATAGGAATAAAACGATATCATAATCATACCCAAGAAACTACAGAGATGAAGAGAGAGAGAGAGAGAGAGAGAGAGAGAGATGTGGGGGGGGGGGGGTGCTTTTTTAAAGAAAAAAAAAATAGGGAAGAAAAAAACGACAGCAGAGAGATATGTCCTAATTTTTGTTCTCTGTTACCTTAGGATTACGTAGTCATGGTAGTAGGATAAACCGCTGTATTCCCAAAACGATTGCAGATATAGAATGCAGATTAGGCCTATCTTAGGACTGTATACAGAGAAATCAATTTCATGGAATAAATTAGAACAAATTTCATTTACGCAATATTGTCTGTCATTTAGGCTGGTAATATCTGTTTTGTAAACGAGGAACGACAGGTCTTGAGCCCGGAGGAGGGGCAGGCCGATTAGTGGTTAATACCCTCCTGAGGTCTATTACGATTGTTATCGTCTGATATTTGGATCCGAATTAACTCCATCATATTAACAATCCGAATTAACTTTGTCATATAAGACCACCGAGTGTATAGTCAATGGCTTGCGGTAACTAAAGGGTTAATACTATTTCGATTAGGACCTTAAATAATGACCTTAAAAACTCTCAAAATTATTATACCATAACAGACTTTAATTGATTTTAATTAACAACCAGTCGGCTCGAATTGTACAACTGTCAACTTGAGTCCTTCTGAAACAGTCAGCAGATATATTTACACGATAGTTTTTCTCCCACGTCCTAAAGTTTATAAGAGAAATAAATGAAGGACTATGAATCTGCTGTGAAGAGTAAAGATGGTGCACATATTGTTTTCAATAGAGCTGATGACCAGGATAATATAGGATAATGTTTAGGCGCTATATGCCCCCTCCAAAATGCCCTCAAAATAGGGACACCACACCGCCCCTGGATTCATCATTACACAAACAATCCCCCGATGGTTGAAATTATGTCACATGAAATGCTATACTTACTCAATTTACTTTCTCTCAATCTGACATTCATGTCGCATAAGTAGCCTATATTAAGACATTATGAATTACAGGTTTATGACCCAAGATTTTGGAGGGCAAATTGAAAAAAACTTGAGCACCACATCAACATGATCAAGCAGTGCATGACCCAGAAGATACCCCGATCCATCGGGAGAGCAAAGAGGACACCCTGCCGAGGCTGTATGGTGATGACCTGAGCAGAGATCTGTAGGATAAAGTTCAATGGCATTGATAATCGAAACCATGGTCATAATGGCCAGACACAAAATCCCCCTTTCCTGGAATATTTCTTTAAAGGCTTTCAGAATAGATAATCGTTCCTTTAAATTTAATTATTATCCCATTATAGTTTGACCAGAGTAATGGAGACTGACAAAGAGTAAATTAATAAAACAATACATTTTAATAATTTTCAGTAGTTGCTCTCTTATACAAGGAACTCTATACCCTGGAATTTTATTGGTTAAAAAAAAACCCCGCAATGTAGTAAGAATGGGGTAAAACAAAGAAAAAAACAAAGAACATGAAAATCAAAACAAAACAAAACAAAACAGTGAGGACATCAAAAAGCAAGAAGTTAAATGAATAATTAGAATTTTAATTTTGTGGCGTCACTTGCGATCTTCTTTCCAGCATGTTAAATTAAAAGATTGCCATAAAAAAGAATCTCACCTCTTCCTTTCATATAAAAATCAAATAAATTGAATTAATGCTGATGTAATTATGTTAAAAAAAAAAAAAAAAGAAGATTAAATCAAACAAAGCATAAAAGGAAATAGCCCAAAACGGTTTTATTCCTCTTTACTATGTCCTTTCATATTTTTTATACCTGTAAATATAATAAAGGGAGGGAGTGGGGAATATTTATGAATTTAGATATGCCAAACCCTTTGTTGTATTATAAACAGATCTTTCCGATTTCGGCGACGTTTTGTTTTTCAAAAAAATACCTCTTTTGGGAGCAATTATAATGAGAGGAAGAAGGCATAAATTATTCAAAGACCCACGTATCCGCTCCTTAAAACTTCAAAAATAATCTCCAAAATTGTGCTTGTCAAACGATTTTGATTGAAGGGTTAGATTTGGCAAAACGTATAAAGACTCGGGGACTTGAGTCACCTTTTTGTATGGTTATAGAAATATTGAGCATATATACACTCTCCCCCCCCCCCTCCAAAAAATAAAAAAAAAAAAAATTAAAAATAAAAAAAAAAATGAAAAGAAAAAAAGAAAAAAAGAAAAGAGAGAATTAAACCAATCATTGGATCATTGATAAAACATTTAATAAATGCATTTTTTTTTCGATTTTTTATAAACTATAAATACAAATTATTTTGGTATCCTTAAGGGGGAAGCGAAAATTCGTAGCTGAGAATGATAATTGAAATACATCTTTAAGGATAAAATTATTGTTAACATTTTATACCAGAACAATTTAACTTAAATTTTAACTTTAACATCAACATAAATTAGCTTACAAATGAAAGGGCTTATAAAAGTTCCAAATGAAGTAAAACATATTGCTTGCATGAACTATTCAACCTAAAAGAAAGGATTTTTATATTAAGAATTATAGACGCAGTGAAATTATGAAAATGAAAAATTTTATGACAAGGAAACAACTGGATTAATCGGACAAAAACAAAAAGACAATGCAAAAGGAGAAAACTTAACGATGAAAAATGAAAAATAACAGTTGAATCTCCACTTACATGACTTACGTAATGTACATGTCAATGTTGGCCAATCTGGCCTGATTCAAAGTTAGCTTTGCCCAAACCATCGATTTTCAAAACGAAAATATTAAAATATATTTTTGAACCCTTTCATTCATTTATTCGTAAAATCACTCACTCGTTTTCACCCCAAGACCGATTTGTTTTTATATTAATATCCCGCAGTCCGTTGCCCTGATTTCCCGGCCAACCCTCTCGCTGTTTCCCCGAACTCTCCCGGTGGGCTTCCGCCGTCCACCCGGTGAAATTGCCTGTGATTTATTTATGTATTAATGCAATCGAAAGTATTTACATTCTCATGATATCAGCAATGTTTTTGAACTATTATGATTCTACCAGGTATGGATAATTTGTTGTTCTTGTGCAACATTCGTTTGATATGATCAAATTACATTTTTATCATGGCTCATAAGTCTGTACGTACCTGGAATTTAACGGAAATATTTCCAAATATAAACAATAACCAGATAGTTTTTCGATTGCAATGTTATGGGTGTTATTCTTTCCATAAAGTTCCAAAGAATTTATAGAACCATTCTCGTTCATATACATCTATATCCGTATTTGAATTATCTGAAAAGCTATAATGCTACAAGCAAGCGACAAAGAGTATGTAGTAATTAATGTAAGCAATAATTTACAGAAATGTAATTAGCACATTTAAATTAAACACTGACTGACAAACTTCACTGCAGGAATTGAATAGCATTTGTACATGATGTATACGTTTTAGACTGAAACCATGAAATATAAGTAAATCAAGTGATAGACCGGAAGAGAGAGAGAGAGAGAGAGAGAGGGGGGGGGGAAGAGTGAGTGAGAGGAGAGAGAGAGAGAGAGAGAGAGAGAGAGAGAGAGAGAGAGAGAGAGAGCGAGAGAAGAGAGATTTTATCAATCTAGATAACGAAAGACAACGTAATAAGAGAAAAGGAAATGATATAAAATAAAACATTATAAAATATGCTTTCTTGGAAAACACCTCTAAACATTTCACATTCAATTTTCCATCCCATCAGTTTTGACTTAGTATATTTTTCTCTCGCCCCTAATTTGTTCCTAAAATCTCTAAATCCCTGTCCATCTTAATCAATACTGATACTATCGCTAGAGATAGACCTGACAGCATCTCTTTTCTTTTATCTTTCTTATATACCCATGATTATATCATATTTTGTCGTACCCCCTGAATGACAGAGTAACATAATGCCCCTTTCATTCCTGATTTCCCCACTGGAGAGTAAGAGTGATTGAATATAGTAATATGAAATGTGACGTTCACATGCAGATCATGCCATGAGAAAACAGCGGGAAAATAAAGTCTCCAAATTTTCATCCCTGTTGACGACACCCTATTGGAATGTTTTCTCTTTTAATAACCTCGCAAAAATAGGAAGATAATATTATCCAAGTTCTATACCATTGCATTATCAAAACTTATAAACAACAAAAACAACAAAAGCTGCAACTCTTTTTCTTGGGTCATTGCCTTCAAATCTGTTTGTAATAATTCTTTTTATGGTCTCGTAGCTCTTGTTACCATGGTTACGTTACTCATTATCACTCATCACCCAGATAAAAGGTGTTTCGGCACCATAAACGGTTGAACGCCTAATATAATAATCATATTCATTTACTTGGTAATGAAAAACACCTAATTTAACCCATTATTACAATATTTAGTATTTAACGGACATGTCACACTTTGATTTCATTGACCCTGGCCTGATTAATTAAGAAAGTCTTCCATTTTCAAATCATCTATAACAAATAATAGTTAATATATCTTGTCTAAATATTACAAAGAAGATTATGGAAATAAAAAGGTGCCGATATAGGCTTACATTATATCTTAATTTTGAAATATTATTGCAAGAAGTTATCACTGCATTCAAAATTACAAAGTAAAAAGCTTTCCTTGGTTACGACTTCCACATGTCTTTTCCTATATAATTACTTATTTTTGTATCGCACACTCAGCTTTTGTGTCTTTGGAATTAATACAAAGGATGGCATAAAATGAAGAAAGATTGAGTAAAACGGACAGTGAGAAATGAAGAATTGGACGAGAGAGAGAGAGAGAGATAGAGAGAGAGAGAGAGAGAGAGAGGGAGGGAGAGAGAGAGAGATACATGTAGATACAGGAGGGAATTAATAACGGTAATTAGTTTTGACACATCAGGTTTGATACAAGTTAGTTTCTTGCCTCTAAACTCTCCTCCCCACTCACACCTCAAATCTATATCTAAACTTATGTCACCATAGTAACGATAAGTATTTATTTATTCTATAGTTGCGGTTAGCGCTTTGCATGTCGTATTACAATGATCATGGCTCGGATTTCAATATATTTCTATATTGCTAAGAAATTTGAAACACGCATTAGATTGAAGGACATGCTATTATATTACATTATGACATAGAACAATAAAAAAATAAATTCAAATATCACGCAAGGGTCGTCGTAACATACTTATAACCAGGGATTCAAATAAAAATAAAAATAAAATATTAGGATCGAAACCAGTATCGTCCATGTATAGGCATATTTTCTGTATAAATCGGAAGAAATACAATTAGGGTTATGTAATGATATTTATACTGAATTATTCAATAGTGTATATATCACTCTTTGGCTTCCACAGAACTATGCTGGACATTTTTACTGAGGATTAATCTATCACTGAAATTCAGAAAATGTAATGGTAATCATAGATTTGAATTGAATTTTTTATTTATACATTTATGTGAACAAAGTATATAATTCATGCAAGTATTTTCAAAGGTATATACAAACTTTATTGTGTGTGTGTGTGTGTGTGTGTGTGTGTGTGTGTATGGGGGGGGGGGGCGCAACACGTAACTTTGAAAAATGGCGCAGACCACAATTTCTGATGTTTTCCGACTCTGGTATGCATAGCGCTTGATGTCCTTGAAGAAAATACAAGAAAATACAAATAAGGTTGAACAAAAAACAAAAAACAAAACAAAACAAAACCAAAAACACACACAAGAACTTGTAAAGAAGAAAGATGAAATGAAGGATGTTTACTTAATTTTAACATAATTAATAATGTATACAGAATGCAGTCTGACTCATGACCTGACAATGTCAAGTCATATCAATCAACCAATTTAATTCACCAATTATTGTTTGATGATTAAACATAAATAAATGAATCTGGGTTCTCATCACTGGATTATTTTTACGGTCTTTTGCTGTAAACTACAAATGAAGATGAGTAGGAATATAATTTTCTTTAATAAACTTTTCTAAAATGGCATCATTTTCACCCTCTCGATATATTAAGCGTTCTGTCTACAGAAGAAAAGGCGAACAATGATAACAAAATAAGAATCAATAAGTGTTATATTCGACACTGCAGTATGATATCCCATATCAAACCAGTGAGCAAAATAGCAAACAAATATGATATAATTTCTGAATGGTGTCTGTTTATAACCTAACCATATTTCGACCATTCTTTGTTTTCATATTTTGAAGATACAGGTCAAAGATCGAATGATGGGTATGTTTCAGGGATATAACTTCCCGCTGTTTTTCCAAGAATTCCAGGGTTTCACGCGATGAATCTCGTCTCATACAAAGTCAACAACCCAATGTAAAATGAACTGGGATTTTTCTTCCGTCTTTTAGTTTCTATTTTTGGGGGCGTCGCTAGGAAGAGTAGGGTAGAGGGTTGACACACCTCTGTTATAGTTTTTCCGTCTTCAAATAGGCATCAGTTGATATCAGTTAGAGGGGGGGGGGTGTTAACAGCCTGTTGAACTTCTAGCTTTTTGTCCTATCAAAGATGTTCCTTTAACTGTACCTTTTTACGTGTTTTCGAAAAGCTTATCCAGACCATTCGAAAATCTGCACGTCTTGAACTACAGTGCGTCCCAAATAAAAGTAAACCCAACTTTGAGAGCCTCATATCAAAATAGTGTAACTCATATGTCATTAATTCTTACATCATGACAAAGAGTAACTCATATTCTATCCAGTGATACCAAAATATTATTATACCTGTGCTGTCATGGATGACTGAGCACTCAAGTTTAAAAAATAATTGGTCAAAAACAAATCTGATCATTCATTCATTGTTTGAGGCCAGCCTTTCTGAGTCCATTCCTAAGGCACAAAGGAATATTTTGATTTATTGAAATGCAGGGGCTGCTTTTTCTCAAACCTGGTACAGGGGAACTTTTGGGCTTGTTTTTAAAATCTCAAGTGCTCAGTCATCTGCCGCAGCACAAATAAAAGTTTGGTATCATTGAATAGAATATGAGTTACCCTTTATTATGAAATAAATATCAAGGTCACACAAGCTACAAAAATGTAATATGAAGTTGGGTTTACTTTATTCTGGGACGCACTGTAACATCTACTTCCAACGATTGGGTCATATTGGTTAATGATTTATTAAGAGGAAAAATAGAAGAAAACACGCCTGTAAATAAAGTGATCAAAATAAAAATAGGTAGGTAGATGAGCTGCAGACACCCTACCGTGAAAATCTTAAGGTTATTATTATTCTGGAAACATTTCTTGTCTATTATTTAGGACATCATCATGTTCTGAGAAAGAAATTGTAATTTGCACTAGAAATTGTTATCACAAAAATTGTTTGCAGAAGTTAGAAGCTGCATGACAGACACTCGAGTTAACTGGCTCCTGCCACCGCGATCCCTCCCACCCTACACGAAGGTTTAAGATGGCTATACACCATCATTTTGGCTCAATTATCCTACATCTCGCCCGGCCCCACATAGACCTGAAACGGCCCAAATTGACCCAGAACTGTGTTATTTCGACCCTTCATTTTTTTATAAAGTGCGCCCTCATAAAACAGCATATTGGTACGCTGTGGGAAGAAATAAAGACAAGGTGTTGCAGAGAGAATATCAATGACATCCCTTTCTTCACCACCAGACAGTCACACTTATGCACCATCTTAGGTTATCACTGTCTTCCATCAAATACACGTGTTCATATCTACATGTATCCCATCAACCACATATATCTTGAATCGTAATTCATTTCATAAAAGCACTGTTTCCAATTTCTTCGTTTCACAACTCTGTTTCGACTTAGATCCTTAATAAAGTATTTCATATACCAAAATGTGTAAAACCGTGAATACTCTATAGAATTTCAATTACGTTTTGATTCGCCACAACGCGTCAAAACCAAACTCGCCCAAAACGTTGATAAGCTTCAGCGCACGTATTCGCTTTCAATGTCTCTTTTAATCCTTTCTAACCTCTTTTATTGTTTTCAAGTCACACATGATACTTTAAGAGATACACTTTCATAAATACATCCAACTTGTTTCGCATTAGCAAGTCTACCTTTCGAAAGTTTTCGACTTTATCTCGTGAGTCTATAACTCGGACCGTATTGCAGCTTCGGTCACACAACAGCACCGTCTTCAAACCTTCGGAACCATGACCATTCAAGATAATGTCATTTTGATATTGGTCTGGTTGTGAATTCATGAGTCTGACTGGGGTCTAAACCTGTAGAGTCATCTGATGTCAAGACTCGAATGGTTCTTGTGGAGAAAGCTGTACCACGCACTGAAAAAGGCACAAAATCTGGTGTGTTTCCGGATTGAAACTAAGGAGTAATTAAGCTTGAAATCGGAGCTGCCTCGGTCCCATTTTTTTGTCATTTCTTGTTTAATACACACACCTGTGGTTCATGTAATATTAGGATAGTGTGTGTGTTTTATACGCAAGTCACATCTCAGAGACGAATTTCCCTTAAAGTTTTGAATATTGAAGTAATATATGTAGTATATGAATCGATGAAACATTTCATTACTTGTTTTAAATGAATCAATTTTGTTATGAAATTTATTGCTGCTATATCGGGTAAACAGCCAGCAAGCTTTAGTGTCAACTTTCCTTTAAATCGAAACCGAACAGACCCTGTGTGTGGGCTTTCATTGCCAGTATTGTGTGATATAAAGGCCTGTGTTGTAAATACCCCTTTTGAAATAACTATTACAAAGTAATATAGAACAGGGTATATCTTCGTATAACTTGTAAAAACTAACATGCTTTGACATGTTTGAGGAGAAACATATTTGTTTTTCTACTTGGTAACCTAATTCTAGCGGTATGAATGCGTTATACAAAAAAAAAAAAAGAAAAAAAAAAGAAGGGTGTGTTATCCACAGAAATAGTGGTGTTATCATGCAAGTGGGCCTATGGACTTATCTGCTCAGAATGTTGCATCACGGGTGAAGAAATGGGTCAGATTGAGTAGTTGAGGAATTGAGGTGGAGCTAATACAGGGCTGCTGGTTCGTATTTGGCTTTAAATTTTTTTACCAAAATAATTATCAATGTTTTTTTTTTTTTCTTTTTCATTCTATAGTAAGCCTGTCTACAGAACTTGATCCGGCATCGAGCGTAACTGACATGTTTTGTACAGTCGGCGGCTATTATGGTTAGTGATAATATTTAAAGATTGACTGCGGTCATTTGTCATACCAAGCGTGTTGACACTTGCTGTCTATTGATACAATTGTGCTGATAAACATTGCTTTGAGAAAGAAGTCTTGACGAAGTGTCAAATGTCCCCTAAAATGTTAAATTATCAATACAATTTTTTTCAGGATCGATCACTTAACAAAAACAATGAAATTCAGGTAAGACTTTATCTAATAAACAAAACAAATCAAAACAAAACAAACAACATAAAAAAAAAAAAATCAAAAGAAAAATGGGATCGAAAAAAATTGTCAACAAAAGGCACCATCTTCGGACACTGTAGTTAGTATGGTTAGGTCGAGTAATATCTTATTCTATATTGTTTGATAAATATTAATAATATGACAGGATCCAACTCCAGACATACAGAGTATATATGCCAGGAGTCTTCGTTTCAATCAACTCACCGATTTAAATCAAAGATGACATTAATGGGACTTAAATGCAAAGTCCCAATTAGACCACTAATTTTACGTCCGGCTACAGAAATATTTCAGCCCCCGTCAGCCAGAAAAGAAGGAGTAAAAACACCCACCGATGCTCCTCAAAAACAGAAGCTTATTTCAGTCAGCTGATATTTCGAAACTTGCTCGTTATTAATTGTACTCACGTGTGTATTGCGGCGGGCCTACAATTTCTTCTTCTTTTTTTTGTTGTTTTGGTGGGGGGAGGGGAAATGTTCAATCTTTGATAATTACTTCTTGAAGATGTAAATAAAACTATTTTTTTGAGAAATCATGTTTTGAGGTGTTGGAATTACCTATCCTCGACCACCCAGACTAACCGTTTCTCAAAGGAAAACAGTTACCATCGTTACAGGTGGTTATTTTTCCTGATTTTTATTGTAATTGATTTGGAAGTTTTTATAGGAATGCTGAGAGACTTAGTTGTACTGTGTGAATGATGGAATAAATATGAGATGAGTTACATAATCAATCATAGATAACAAATTTGATGAAGGGATATCCTATGTCTGATGATTGTCAGAAACGGGGTTGGTTAAAGAAGTGTTGGCGCCCCCAAAATAATCTCCTTTTTTCAAAATAAAGTTGTCAGGGCAATAAAAACGTTGCTATTAAAAAATTGTTTATTTGAAACTAATTATTTAAACAGATGAAATGTTCATTGATATAAATTGAGGGCATAAGTAGAAGGCTCGTATTGAGTTTTTTGTTTTTTTTTCTTTTAAATACCTGTAATCCTATCAAAGGTATATAATAAAGCCTAACTCAAAAGTTTGAAGCACAAATCGACCCCCAAATCATGTGAGCGAATTTAAACGTAGATGAGACATATGGAGATGAATATCAAGATATTAAATGAAGAAGTAGAGAAAGGAGTCAATCAAAATGATTGAATCCTGAGTTAATATCAAAAGACAGCAAAAATGAAAAGACATCACAGAAAAACACAAAATAGGGTTCAAAGTTCAAGTAATGCAGCAGCTTAAATACTTTTAAATTCACTCTGTATTTTAGGACAAGGATATAGAACTGTAAACGTGTATTCATCGAAGCATCTATTACAATTGGAAGGTAATTTAAGATATTTTAACCTCAATTACATTTATTTACGCTAAAAATGTTTGCACTTACATTTTAATTTATCGAAAGCAAGGAAAGTTTTGTTTATTTCACCATCGAGCTCTTTGGTTTCGGCTTAATCATTGCAACAGAAGCTTGACTGGGATAAGCTAATAAATACTGCAGAACTAATGTTTTTTGTGATATTAAATTTTCTGGTCTCACATTTTAGTAAGATATACATGCATATATTTATCCCTATATATATATATATATATATATATATATATATATATATATATATATATATATATATATATATATATATATATATATATATATATATATATATATGGCAAAGAAAGTGTACTTAAAGTTAGATCGAATACTGGAATCTTGGTCCCAGAGGGATTCGAAACAGCAACATCTACCTCTATCATGTCTATCTGATCCGGGAAGCAAAACTACTGTGCCATTACTTGTCAGTGGAGAAGACACGACGAATTAGGACCAAACATCCCAAGGCTCTTAATTCTGACTAATTAATAGTCAGGATCCCTATGAGGACAAAATCTTATAACCATGCAACATGCATCTCCGACTTTCATTGCTATTCATGACGATTCTTTACATTGTCTATCGAGTCATGCAGGCCAACTTTGTAAAGAGTATTATCAAAATGGTGCATTTTCTTTTGTGCTGCTTTGTAAGGCAAGCACAAACTCACCCTCTCTCTCCCTCTCTCGCCATGAATAGCCATCGAAGTCAGGAATGCTGCTTAAGAATGTTTCTCAAGAAGTAATAATATTCATAGTGGAACTCTCTGTATGTTATCATACACAAATTTATATAAATCATGTACAAACACAGGGTCAAGATCAAGGCAACTCAATCTTTATTTTCATGAATGTTTTTTCCTTATATAAGACCAACAAATTGGCCTCCTAGACGGTTTTCTATCCCGGGCCCTCTTGCATAAAAGTTGGACAAATCCCAAATACGTGATTGGTTAAAGATCAAGTTGCGTTTGATTTTTTTGAATTGCGTTCAATCGCAACTTTGTATAGATTACAATTATATCCAAGGAATACCTTTATGTAATGTTTCGGCTACGAATTCTATACAACAATCGAACGTTTTTTTCGAACTGATCTGTTTGAAACAGACTTCCATAATTATGTTGATAATACTGTGCTGAAATTGTAATATTTCCATTGTTTCCACTATCATATTCCCATCGCCGACCCACAGTTGCCTGCAAATGTTGAATTTTAGTGGCAAAGTAATGTTTTATAAAGAGTTGATTTAAAATCATCGTTAAAATGATGATCAAGATGATGTATGAATGATTATATCTAAAGTCTAAGATAGGTGGCGTGAAAGTAGATATATGTACTTGAGAAAGAAAACACGCGAAAAGTTTTTGAAGATAAGGGATATACAATGACAATAACTTGATTTGCGTATCTCTCCATGTCTCACCACGTCTATCATTGGTATAATTAGCTTTACTGTACCCCTATTGGCTGAGCAACCCGATAATTGGTCCATTCACAGTGGTTCCTCAACGTCATAACAAACTTATCAAGTCCCTCATTTTGAAAGGAGAGAGGAAGAGAGACAGAGAGAGAAGGAAAGAGAGAGTGAACGAAAAGGAAAAAAAGTTAGCTATACGCTACCATCAACCGAGCAATGCGAGAAAGCCAGAGACAGCTTCAACTAAACAGAGCAACAGGTTTTTAGCAGACGACATTCTCACAGCAACCCACAACAAGCAAGAAAGAAAAAAAAAAGTTGTCAACTTGTTTTCCTGATATCTTGGTGATAGTCTCTCAACTGATCACTAAGCGTAAAAGCCTAGAAATTTTTGAATAATTTTGTATTGCAGTTTTCTGCTGTCAGAGTATCGGACACTGGACCTCATACTTACCCGCGGAAGTCGGGAAGGATTGAGTCTGATTTACGTCTCCTGTCAAAGACTTGCTACCAACGAAACTTTACTGCCGCATAGATTTTTCTTTTTCATTTAATTCCTAATTCTGATTATCATATTTGAAATTGGAGTAGTTAGTTTTCTAAAAGTTTGTCACCAGATTTTACAACATGGACGCAGTGAAGGTAAGACACACACACTTTTATTTTGAGTATAAACTGTAAATTATTTTATTTCTATGTGGAATATAAATCTCTTTCTCGGGCTGACATTCTTTAATTTTGTAGTGCAAGGTTGTTGTTTTTTTTTGGGTTTTTTATTGAAGGTAGCTTATTTCAATTAAATGTATTATCTTCAAACTAAATTGCTCTCGATTAAAAAGACATTATCTTTTTTGTTGATAATTAGAGAACAGTTTAAGAACAACCGTAAAACTTATTCACAACGAAACCTTCATCAATCTAAATCAGTTTAATATTGCTGTCAAGTTGTCAGATCTAAACCATTTATTTGAATAAAGTTATAAGTAAAATGTTATTCTTTTAATATTTTTTACTTGTTAGATTAAAGTTTTTATCTAAAAAAAAAAAATACCCAACTACGTCCACTGATTCTAGAAAAAAGACTAAATTTACAAGATTTAGGGTCTACAAAATATAATTTGTTTACTTGAAGAATCAAGACATTAACCATTATTTATCTGACGTTGGATGTGATGCATGGAGTGTTTTTGTTTCGTTCTTCGTGGGACCTGCCGTTTGTGATTTTTTTTTTGCCGAATGACGGGGGGAAAAAGCATTATTTATGACAGTTTATAGCTTTTGTCTAAGACTCATGGTTTACACAGTGATGAAGGAGTAGTATCTTAGTCCCATTCATAAAAAAATGAAGATGTGTGCGTCATTGATTGGCAGTGATCACTGTTTTGACTCTCTCTCTCTCACTGTCGGTCACTCGTGCTGGCTTACCGGGGCACGAACCCGGGCATGTCATGCCAGCGTTAGGCTCAAAGTATACAGCAGGAAAAGCTTGATTCCTGTTTCCAACTCTGCAGCGGAAATTCAACTCTAACAGCGGCTTCCGATATGCGCTTGGCCCGGGGAGCTTCCCCGATGCTTGCATACCGTCGGGGCGGACATAACTCGTTTCCCCTCGCGGTATAAGCGGATAATTAGCTGGGAGAAAGAGTGAGAATCATTAACCCGGTCCAATCTACCTTATTAGTACCGGTTGGGATGTAGATCAGATCCGATATTAAACAATAGGACAGGGCCAAATTCCATGGTCCTTTTTGCCTTCGACAATTTGAATTAGTTACACGGATTGTTGTAAAATTTTAATATAAAGAAAATGGGGATCATGGAGAATTCTAAAGTCTTTTTTTTGCTTTAACTGACAAAATCTTGTACAATTTTATTGATTGATTTGGGACCAAGCTAATAAATTATATTCACATTAATCCTTACACAAAACGTTTTTTTAAATAAATTATATACATATTTTTTCTTTTGTTGTTAAAATTATAGAACACCGTTGTCTGGAATTAGCACTTTCAATAATTTTATTCTTCCCTTCGAGTTTATCAAATTGAAGCCATTTAAATTTTCTAATGGTTTTGTATCTTAATTCGTTTCACGCTAAACATTTTTAAAAGTATAATCAATCAATGGAAAGATAAGATTGTCATCAATTGACACCATTATAATGTAAATTCTAGATTATAAAAACGAATTATTTTATTCTCAATTTCACAAATAAGGAAAGAAAAAAAAAAAAAAAAAAAAAAAAAAAAAAAAAAAAAAAAAAAAAAAATCATTTTTAGGAGTATTGAACTCGATATTCTATTATCGATCCTAGATTTACTTGAAAACATATTATAAAACAACTATACTTCTAAACTAATGTACAGAGCAAAGTGTCATGAAACATGGCATTAATTGTCTTTTTTTTTACCTGTTTTAGAGGGAATTTATACATTATAAGAAATTATGGCAATTTTCTTTTCAGTGATTTGATTTAACAACAAACAATTTACTATAGACTGTATCCCTTTTGTAATTATAATTCTTCTTTTTAGTGAGGTTTTACTCTCATGACTATGGAGCATAGAAATGACATCATTATCTTATTCTTTAAAGTTATCCTGTTTTTACAGATTGATATTTAGCTTCGATGATTATACACTGCATTTGGCGACAATTAAGCTGTTTGAATGATTTTCTTCATGATTTAGTTTCTTCTCCTTCCCCTTCTACTGTGATTTTATTTGCATGACCTGTCTTAAAAATTATTATTATCAAACAGTCCTAACATGGCTAAAGCAGTGAATAACGCTTTATCATGGTGCTTATAATATGTCAAAATTATAGCATTGTTTCATAAATAATTATGATAAACTGTTTGAGCAGAATGTAATCCGATATATCAGTCACTGCACGGTATGTGTACTTAAGATTTATGAATAACATTCATTTGTTATTATTTGAAACCTTAAAGACGGAAATGGATACATAACACATATCTCGACTATTATGAGAGTGTATGTCATACAGAATGAATCAAGAAATAAAAAATGGTTATCACTAATTATTTTTGTGAAATGCTTATGAAATAAAGTAATCTAAATAACGATATAGAAAGAACATTAATAAGAGCCAATTTAAGGAATAACATAAATTCACTCATCTATAGTGCCTTTGTAACATTATAATAATCATATAAGATTTTCTCACTAAACTTGAGTAAAAGAAAAAACAGAAACATAATTGAAACCATTGTCGGTCATTTTAAATATATGCGGCAGAATTCTTTTTTTTTTTCGACGGATATCTGCTCTGCAATTGCCCCGGACCTGCCCGTCTAGCTGATGTGTGTTGACCTCCCATTATTGACAATGTTTGAGCGAATGGCATATTCAGAATTAAGCCACAACAAAACGTCCGTGTAACTAAGACATTTATATATCAATCTATCGACTGGTATCAAATTTTCGTTGACTATTGATTTTTTTTATTTTATTTACATGTATCTTTAAATGGCCTTATCATGCTTATAGCACTTATCACCCTGCTTATAACGTTGAGACAAGACGGTTATTCACAAGGAAGTATATCTTTCTCTACATTTTCTATGTCCTCCAATGATTGATCCACTTTTATTTCAAATATAGCAATATTGTCTACGGTTACGCTTGTTTCATTAACATTAATTGATTATAAATATTTCTCAATAATTGTTGATATTTCGAAATGACCATGCAGCTTTCGCTGGATTTTTTTAAAGCAAACAATACAGTTATGGGATCATTATTGCAAGTGGCCTCTGAACATGCTTAACATTTTATCAAATCATATTGTCTTTTGGGGGGTTTCAATAATATCTCCATATATTTTGAAATCTTATTTATTAACCTATACTTTATTTTAATAAGGTTTAATCACAATCGAGAATAACATGATTATTATTAGAGTAATTAAAAATCCGGTTTATAGGCTTCAATACACCCCCTTTTCCCGAAAACCATTGATTTATATACAATCAAGAAAGAAAATTAAAGTACATCGAAATTTAAATCAAGTGTTCAGTAAACAATACGAAATGAAAACCATTCATGGTGTCCTTCAAAGAAAAAATATCATCTTGAATTAAGAAAAGATTAGTGAACTTTCAATGTAAACGGGAAATGATTCCAAGTGATAAGTGGTGTTTGAGGTGAAATAATTCATTTAGAAATGAAACTTGTCACAATTAAAATTCATTTGATTGTAGTATTGTTGTGAAGTACCATCGTTATGAGGGAAACTGACAGCGTATTCATAAAAAAAGCAAATGCTGATACGATACATCGCAAAATCATAGTGCATAATTATATTTTAGTGAATCCAAATCCTTTCAATATACATGCACTGTAAACAAATATTTGCATTTTTACAGCAAATCTGCTGTCAGCAGAGTCGCCATGAAAAAAAAAAAAAATTTAAAAACAATTTCGTTGTAAATTTCTCAGGCTTCTGCAAATAATTACGTGAGAAATACAAAATATACATCAGAAGTAACACATTTGTTCCGTTTTAACCAAATATGTAAGCTATAGAACTCTAATGATTTTTTTTCTTCTCTTTCTTTAATTATTAGAGGAGAAATTTACAACAAAACTGTTATTTTAAATTACACTTTTGTATGGCGACTTTGCTGACATTACTTTTCTGTATTTTTTTTTTTTTTTTTTTTTTTTTTTTTTTTTTTTTTTACAGTGTGTGTGTTTTTTTTTAAAATACGAAATATAGAATGCAATACAATACTGAAATTTAGATTAGCAAATGGTATTATTAATTATTTATGCGCATGCTAAAGAAGAAAAGTTAATTATGCTATTGATAAACTGAAATTAATCAATCAACATTCAAAAGAAGGAAGAGATAATTATATAGATATAGGCCTACTTTTACAGTTCTCTTTTAAAATTAAAGAAATGTATAAGTTAATAGAGCATATAATACATGTATGCACAATTTAAATCAAATAAATAAATTGAAGGACCTTCAAAATTTTTATTGTAAAATGTACTAAATTTCTGACATAAATCACCATTTCAATAATATCATCTTTTCACACACTGTAAAAAAATATTTGTATTTTTACAACAAATCTGATGTCAGCAGTGTCGCCATAAAAAATGTAATTAAAAAAACAGTTTTGTTGTAAATTTCTCCTCTAAAAATTTATGAAAGAGAAAGGGAAAAATCATTAGAGTTCTATAGTGTACATATTTGGTTAAAACGGAACATATGAGTTACTCCTGATGCATATTTCGTATTTCTCATGTAATCATGGTAATTATTTGCAGGAGAAATTTACAACAAAACTTTTTTTAAATTACATTTTTTATGGCGACTCTGCTGACAGCAGATTTGCTGTAAAAATACAAATATTTTTTACAGTGCAGGTACTCCTGTCTATTCTTATATTTTCTTTATTCCTTATAATTTTATTTTCTTCTCATCCTGAAATTCTCTTCTTTCACTGGTTATCTCTATCTCCTCATTACTAACAATCATTTCACCTGTAATATTGATATACCTTATGATTCCATACGAGTTGAACTTGGTAGATCTGTCTCCATATCTCCTCTTCCTTCCCTCATTTCCTCTTCCATCTCCTTCTTTCCTTCCTTCTTCCCATCTCTGCCACTCTGCTCTCTCTCTTCTTTGCCTATCGAGATAACCTCGCCAAGCCGGAATCAGGGGAAGTCACACCGGTGTGTGTAAATAATGATAACGCTCGATAAGTTGTCTTTGAAATACATTAAAAATGCTTCTATGCATCGCAATTTTGATATGTAGAGCATTTAGAGGCTAGATTTTGTTTATTTAACTGCTTTCCTTGATTTTATTATTTTTCCTTTTACTTAAAATTTCGTGTTTTTGCTAGGAGCCTGCATCTAGAACATTGTAAAAAGGAGAAATACCGATAGCTGAATTTTGATTACCAGAATTCATTTTTCTTCCCCTTTCTTTTCAGTGTTTATTATCATGTTTATGTATTTATGATTGATCTGAGTGTGTTTTATTGTTTTGTATTTGATATTTTGCTCATGTTTCTCAATCGCATTGTAAATTAAAATTGTGCTTGTTAGACATGTTATATCGATATGCACATGATCACCCGCAAATTGGAAAATTTATTTTCAGAACAAATTAACTTACTTTAAACAATTCAGATTAATTTGAATCGATAAAATTGCACAGGCGCATTTAATGCCCCTCGCAGCATGCAACAAAACAAAGAACTAATATCACAGATTAAAAGTATTCAACAAAGTGACAGTGAACATTGATTAATTGTTGTCGTATTGCGCCAAATTGCCCACATTCCAACACGTATCCTAGCCAATTAGTATCGGATGTACATTGTCATTGACTTATTTGCATAATTGATTGTTCCTTTCGTTAAGACATATACCATGGACATAGACAGACATACAGACAGACAGGTGAATCTATTGCTATAAATAGTCAAACCCATGCACGTAAATTGTTATTATACCATGGATATGTTCTCTCTTATATACATCCATGATTATACGAACAAACATATAGTCTGATAACAATACTAAAAGATACATATAACAAAAATAATAGTTTTCACAAATATCCAAATGTAGACGACAGTGGAATCGACTGAGTTAAAGTTTTCTTTATAATTGGTAAATTAATAACAAAAACATTACAAGAAGTAGAAATAACAACAACGAAATAATTTCTTTATACATTATCACACACAATGATCTTCTTTGAATAGACACGCCCATTAAGAGTATTCGTTCTTGTTAAACCGATTTGCACACGATACGCACTTTCGTACATCTTGAGTAGATGTATAATTCATTGAATGATTTTATTTGTGCGATAATCCACCACAGGAAAACAGTAGCTCTAAAACTGATTTATCCTAAATAAAACTATAATCTAATAAGAAATCACTGTGCATTGCCTGTATGTGATAACGGAAAATCGGTCACGAACTCACAACGTTTTGATGACAAACACAATATTTTCATTCATTGAAATCCCTTAAATTGGCCACGAAATACCCAGATCAGACGGAGATAATCTCAACGACCCAATTAAATGTAAGCGATCCCCTACACCCCATTGAATCGGCAACCCTCTGCGCGATCATTGTTTGATCACCCGAATACTCCCGCTAACTTCAATCAATCACTTACATAAGAAACGGAGATAAAACTGTGATCAATTTCCAAATTAAATCTAAATCCTTGAAGAAGGGTGATATGTCGGGAGATTACCATGGTCGGAAAAGGGAGGGGGAACTGTTTAAATGTTGATTTATCGTCGTTTTCCTCCTGGAAATTATTGAGATCTTTTTAAATGTTTCATTCATGACACGGCTCAGACATCCTACTATACAGTACTAGCTACTTTCATCTTGTTTTATCATGATAAAAGTCATATTCCACGACAAGCTTTATTTCAATATGTGGATCGGCTGAGTGTCAAAACTTTCTGAAAGTTAAATTATGCAATAAGTAAACATTCAACACCATATTTTTTTTAAACGCAAATCTATGATTTATTGATTTCTCTGTTTTGTAATATAAATTTTTCTATTTTTTATTTTTATTTCATTAATTTGTGGCAAATGTGATGAAAAAAAAAAAAAAAAAAAAAAAAACTATGTCGCAATGCAATTTCGCATTTCCCCGATTCGTTTTTTTTTCTTCTTCAATTTGCCCCCTGACCTCTAGCATAGGATAGACCGTTGTTTTAGGTTATACAATGGGGGAGTATTATTTTTTACAAGCGCTGCTGTTTGCTGATTAAGTATAGAGAAAGTGGCCTGAAAAATCACTCAAACCCAAGCGTTAGTTTCCTGAGGCGGGAAGCTAGGTTTTCCGGCATAAACACACAATTTACTCTCGCCTAACCGGTTTTTATAAAAACGAAACTGGGCTGTATATTATCCTTCTTTATGTGTATCTCTCCTATTTTCTACATTTTATTTTTTTTTTTTCGATGAAAAATTTGCAAATTGTAATTCCTTGGGAAATTTTGAATCACGTCAAGTCAAGTGAGGAGAAATTAGATTGATAATAACAGGGCTGTTTGTGATATGAATTCGTTCTGTTCAAACTTGTCATTATTTTTATAATAACAAATGTACATTAAACGTAAAGGATTTTTTTTAATACGCCGTTGGGATGTTAAATAGACAATTAATTTATTAATTTGTCTCCAACGGTACAAACCATGCAAATTGGTTGAAACACACGCAACTGCTGTGTGATAAAATTGGAACCAGACAGCTATGAAAAAATCATAGGCTGCCCGGGCGGGATTCGAACCCACGACCGCTAGACCACCGGGGTGCCCGTAGCGATCAAGGTTCATACTATCCCATATACATGAACATCAAACGTAAAGGATTTTTTTATACATTGTCAGGATTGTAGCTTCTCTCATCCCCAAAATGCATATCACCATATCACATGCTTTCTCTTTAATACCCAGGATGCCACTTGTAAACCAATTTTATTATAATTTTAAATACTATAGATTTTCCATCTTCCAATCTTAATTTTGTATGGTTATTCTCCTCCTGATTCTGCATCAGTCTATTAAATATCTCAACGGACTTGATATTAAACCAATCCCACCTAGAAGTAGAAGGTAACATGACATGGACCATGTTTGAGTTGTATTTCATTTAATGTACACTGCAAAATGATGTAAGCAGAGTTACCATATCTTGTGTGTAAAATAATTACAGAAATGCTGTTTATTTTTCTCTTGCAAATATTTACCTGAGAGATACAAAATGTGCATCAGGACTAACACATTTGATCTGTTTTAACTTAATACGTAGGCCTACGGTATAGACATTATACATGTAGAAACTCTAATTTTTTCTTTCTAATTCACGGAGAAAATTAACAGCACTTCTATTTAAAAAACAATACATTTTTTTTTTGCTGTAAAAAAAAATATAAAAAAATATAAAAAAATACAGTGTATATTATAGAAAATATTCAAATGACTGGTTGTGATTAAAAAACACAACTTATCTTGGTAAAAGTAGATTATTTTCAGGAGCACAGTAGAGATTCACCTCACAATAGACCCCAACAAATATGAGGTTATCATCAATTAATCATTACGAGGGTCATGTCAATGACACGCATATCATCAATAATTATATTCTTAATCGAAAATGACACATTGTTCTAAAAAGTATGTAACCTGAGACGGACAAGCTATTAGATCAGGAACTTTACCGATTTCCCTTCGTTTTTCTCCAAAGTGGGACGGCTAAATGTTTATGTCTGTATTTTGGCCTTTCCCTATTTCAACAATCAGATAAAATGTATCAGATGTAAGCCACGGATCTGTTTCTTAAGATGAGGAAAGTTGATTGGATTCTTATTTACATCAAGGTGCTTTCCGGCGCCCTCATTTTAGATAGAGTCGATCCCCAATTTTGGCTGCTTAATTTGGGCTATTGTCTTATTATGTCTGCCCTGGTTTGCCCTCATTTTGGCCCTGCATTGCCCCTCCCCTCTCTCTCCGTCTCTCTCCCCTTTTAATTCTCCCAAAAGGGTTCTTTTCTTCTCTTTTTAAGATGAAAGTCGACTTGATTTTCTGTTATTTAACAAATATTCATTCAAATATCCTCATTCTAAAATTATTACTCTGAATATGTAGAAAAAATTATCACTAAATCCAATCTGGTATGAAATACATTTGATCTTTCTTAGATATTTATTTATTGATAACAGTGATTTTAAGACAAAAATGATACATCCAATACACTGTAAAAAAATATTTGTATTTTTACAGCAAATCTGCTGTCAGCAGAGTCGCTATAAAAAAACGTATTATAAAAAACAGTTTTGCTGTAAATTTCTCCTGCAAATAATTACATGAGAAATACAAAATATACATCTGGGGGGCGTTTCATCAAAGGACTTGTCGGACGTTTTATCCGACAAAGTGTTATAAGCTACTGAAATGCTTGCGTCTGATTGGCTGAGAGCAAATTTGTCGGATAAAATATCCGACATGTCTTTTGATGAAATGCCCCCCAGGAGTAACACATTTGTTTCGTTTTAACTAACTGTGTAAGCTATACAGTGCGTCCCAAAAAGAACTATACACTTTTTAAATAGCTACCAGATAGAAAAATATATGATTATTGGAGAAAAGGTTTATAAATATATAAAGCTCATATCCTCAACTATCATTATGACACCAACAATTCCGAAAATAACGCATGCTTCAGTGAGTAATGCCCACTTTTGTAAAGGACACAAAAATTACCCTGCGCAGGAATTCACTATTCATTTTGCACCTGGTTATGGAACGCCATGAAGGAGTCAAAATTAAATTTTTCATTTTTCATTTATTTATTTCCACAATACAGCAAAAATAATTTACAGAACAAAACAATCAGTGAATAAGATAAATTAAGCTTACATAAATGATGGAATCAATCGGCAAACAAAGACAAAAATAAACTGAAGTCCAAGCAAAAATCAATGATATGAAAACAAAACAGTGAAACAATGCATTTTTGCTTTGTATTGATTATTTTTCTAAATTTTGGTTTATTTTGTACTCTGTTTGCTGATTTATTCCATCATTAATTTTGACTCCTTCATGGCGTTCCATAACCAGGTGCAAAATGAATAGTGAATTCCTGTGCAGGGTAATTTTTATGTCCTTTACAAAAGTGGGCATTACTCACTGAAGCATGCGTTATTTTCGGAATTTTTGGTGTCATAATGATAGTTGAAGATATGAGCTTTATATACATATAAACATTTTACCCAAGAATCGTATTGTCCTTATTTGGTAGCCATTTCAAAAGTGTTTAGTTCTTTTTGGGACGCACTGTAGAACTCTAATGATTTTTTTTCTTCTCTTTCATTAATTATTAGAGGAGAAATTTACAGCAAAACTGTTATTCTAAATTACAGTTTTGTATGGCGACTCTGTTGACATCACTTTGCTGTATTATTTTTTTTTTACAGTGTAGTTCATTTATTTGTTGGTAAATAAACAAACATTAATGTGTATCATCTATACTTTTAATCGTCCCTCAAATGGAAATATATATATATATATATATATACTTGCTTATTTACATATTCATTTACAAATCATAATAAATCATGTCATGTCAGTTTGATCTGTATGTGTGAGTTCATAGTCATTACTAAATGACAACATATATCTACTTCAAATCATGGAAAGTGGTTAGGTTCAGGAAGTGTTTAAATGAAAAATAAACCAATTATGCTCTCCACAAAATGACACAAGATACTCGCGGGCACTTGTTTGTATAACCTACAAATTACAAAAGATTTCGACTTTGCCATGGAAACAAAAACATTATCATTAATTTGTGTGTATCCCCCCTTTTAAAGAAATATAGATATTCACATGAATCTGGAGAATACATTAAGAGGAGATTATTTTTAAAAAACGCTAAATAATCTTTGTAACTACACTGTAAAAAAAAAAAAAAATAAAAAAATAAAAAAATACAGCAAAGTGATGTCAGCAGAGTCGCCATACAAAAATGTAATTAAAAAAAAAACAGTTTCGCTGTAAATTTCACCTCTAAGAATTAATGAAAGAGAAAGAAAAAAAAATCATTAGAGTTCTATAGCTTACGCATTTGGATAAAACGGAACAAATGTGTTACTCCTGATGTATATTTTGTATTTCTCACTTAATTATTTGCAGGAGAAATTTACAACAAAACTGTTTTTTTAAATAACGTTTTTTTTTTTATGGCGACTCTGCTGACAGCAGATTTGCTGTAAAAATAAACATATTTTTTTTAAAGCGCTCGCTTTCTATTTAAACAAACTTTGTTTACCAGATTATGTACAGGCATCTATGAAATATCGATTTCAAAAGTTGTATTTCGTTAGAAGCGTATCAGGACAAGTACCCCCTGGATTCAAATTATTAAAACTACAAACAGAGTATAATCTTAATTCAAAATGAAGATCTTAATATCCCAAGGTCTTCTGTCTAGTTATTGGTCATCGAAAATAGGTGATTTATGTAAGCGATAAGTGCATTGACATCCACATATTTAATATGTTAACCGGGGTCATGTTACTACACGGGACATTAAGCGGACGCAAGAAGCAAAAAAAAAAAAAAAAAAAAAAAAAAAAAAAGAAAAGGAAAGAAAGAAGAAGAAAAGATGGATGAAGCACATTATTTGTTAATCCGTTTTCCTTCCTTTTTTACATTTTAGTCATAAATATCGAAAAGAAAATTGAAATCGAGCTGAACCCCCCCCCCCACATCATACTGAATTGATTTTTTAGTGACTAAATCTTTTCTCTTTTTTTTTTAAATAAAGAAAGTGACCCTCGGGTACCCATAATTTAACATAATCAAGAATGGATTCCACACTCTACAAACGTATATAATATAATAGATTGGAATACAGATACAAATCGAAAGATATAACAGATATGAGGTCAACAATTTTAGGTATCTTTACCACCAAACAAGGAAGGAAATGAAAGAGGAATAGATTGGCGATAATACTGAGAACTCAAGGAGCCCAAACGTCAATTAAATTCTGAAAAATGTGTCGATTGTATGATTTGATATGCTTGTCATATGGTACGACGATACAGACTCAGATCAGATTGAAAACACATTTTATAATTTGAAATAAAAATTTTAATGACGAAGTCAGGTCTATCCATTGATCTACATGACCACATTCCACAAGCGCAATAACGTGGTTTTGAAACCCTGGATCTAATGGCCCGGTCACAGCTACACGACGCACGCCAGCGCACAAAAAAGTAGCAGTTTTGGCAATGCTTGTCTTGCGCTGGCTGTAGCTGACACTCGTCGCTCACTCGTCGAGCGCGTTAGATGAACGCTTTTTTATTCGTCGTTGTGCGAAGTTGTGCGTCTGAAAATTTTGAGCAAGCTCAATATCTGCTTCGAGCTCGACGCATGGATGTAACGCCGGCAGAGCGCCAGATATGCGCAGAGGGCGCAGCACCAGCGCCAGACATTCGCAGAGCGCGCACGCCAGCGCCAGACACACGCAGACCACGCGTTAAGCATTCGTGACATGTGCGTAGGTCCAAGCGTTGCGAATGCATTGCAAACAATCGAACCGTCAATGTGAGGGTAACCACTTTTGTTCGCAGGTTGTGCGCTGTGCCTGCGAGGGTCATTCGTGTAGACAAGCCAGAGCAAGCTGTGTTATTAGTTGGATGCTTTAATATGTGCGCAGTGTATGCGCTGTTGAGCGCTGTGGGAGCGCTGTGGAGCGCTGTGGGAACGCATGTGGGAGCGCCCTACACACGCATTACCTTCTCCAAAATCATCAGAAAGTTCGAAGCACAACGACGCACAGAGCTTATTTTCTATCTTTTTGTGCGCTGGCCGTGCGTCGTGTAGCTGTGACCGGGCCATAAGAGACTACCACTACTAATGCTTTAATTTGAAACGTAAGCATGGTAAGGGTCAGTATTTCAGATACACGTCTAGGCTATTAACCCTCTGATTTCCTAGTCAGGGCCAGATTAATTTCCACCATGTTTCCCCCATGTTCCTACTCCATTAATACGTCATGTCCACTTAGTGAATGACATCACAGGAATCTTGTCTGGGTGCTTGGAATCCATGTCTTCCTCCAAGGGAAGCTGCAACATCCACTCTGTCTTCCATAACGGAACCATCCACTACCAATATACTTTCCTACTCTTGGTATCACTCTCTCTCTCTCTCTCTCTCTCTCTCTCTCTCTCTCTCTCTTTCTCTCTCTCTTTCTCCCTTTCTCTCTACAATCACACTTTCCTCCATGTCTTCCTCCAAGGGAAGCTGCAACATCTACTCTGTCTTCCATAACGGAACCATCCACTACCAATACTTTCCTATTTTTAAGATATCTATCTTTCTTTCTATAGACAGATGATATCCTCAATCAAACATTTCTGCCAATCATCACCATTTCTTCTTCATCATTAGGAAAAAACCCAAATAGACAAAACTGACATACCTGCCTAGAAGACCAACCGATACATCGAATAAGGGAGGTTAGTTTGTTATCTTCTACCTCTTGATGGCGCTACCAGGAGGATGAAGAACAGGGACGCATGAAGACCAACTTTCTACCAATCAGCGCGCTGTAAGGGTATACGATGATATAGTGGCAGTACGTGAGGGTGGGCTACAACTTGTTATACTGCCTTACCTTTTTACCAGTAAGCAACACTGCCTTCTGAATTTCTGGTAAAGAAGAAACTGTTTACGAAATGACTTCTGAAATTATGTTCTTGGAAAATGAATGTGTATTATTCTATACGGGAAAAAATAATTTCCATGAATTTTCAGTTCACATTCTGTATAAATCTCATGTATGGGCGAACCGATATATCATGGTCGACTAAAGCAACACATTTTAACTTTAGTATTGTAACTAAAGTTTAGCCTAAATAAAAACATAAAACATGAAAAAGAAAGCGTGAAATGTCACTTCTACGCTGTGACACCCCTGTGAACCCGACGCGTAGCTGGTATCAAAACGTCCGATGCTATTTCCCGCCTAATTTCAACCTTATCGGGAGAGCGGCAGGAACTAGTGGAACATCAAAACGGAGATTCGCAATCTAATTTGTGGGAAATTACCACAAGTGAAGTCTTCCAACTACATAAACTGACAAGTTCGTGCCAAACCTTCGGTATGTCAGAGTAAATTCTTCGTTACTAGAAATACAGAAACAGGGACTCCCCAAAATGAGGCAAAAAGAGTATATAAAATTATTGTCTGCCAATTTTGCACTTGATTTTCATGCCTGCATGAGCGAGATTGAGTGCGTGTGTCATTGACACGCTACAGAATGTTTATTTCAAAATATAAGACGAGAAAGAAAGGAGATTATCTACATTGTTTTAATAACACCCTTTAAAAATGGATGAAGTTTGGGTTTCGAATGTAATTTCTGCCAGTCTTTAAACTTAATAATTATATACTTATCATGCTTAAACACGGTATACTTTATCATTGTTTTTTTTTTTTATACATCTACACTACCCTAGGTGCAGACGTACCACGACTTCAGAAATCTTGGAAAATGAGTTATTAGCCTGTAAACAAGGAAGTTAAAAAATCAAAAGTAAAATAAATGTTTGAATTCCTTATCGCCTAAAAAAGCAAAGAGCTAACTCGATTGTACCACTTTTTTTTTT
>CALNVZ010000174.1:4341986-4359320 GCA_940671915.1 Paracentrotus lividus
ATTTAACACTAGCTACACTGTTTAGAACCAACATTTCTCCTTTAAAAACAGGAAAGTTCCTGCAGCAGATTCTCGAGAACACCAGTAATCTTACTGCACAAATTTCAGGAAATTACAGAAAATTGGTATAATGAGGAATAAAATTACACAAAATTTTCTATTAATAATTACTTTTTTTTTTTTCAAACAGACCTTCTGTTAGTACTATACTTTGCAAAATTATCCCTTTATAAAAATAACAGAATGATTCTGGTCATACATATAAAAGAAATGATTTGTTATTTTTCTCTCCTAAAAAAAAACAGAAAAAAGTTCTGCAGCAGAACTTCCGAGAACTCCTGTAATCTTACTGCACAATTTTTGGTAACACAATTTACAGTAACGAAAACAGTCACAATTACAGGAAAGATGGTAAATATGGGTATGTAAATTACAAATTTGCCGGTAAAAAAAAGCCTTTTCCTTTTTAAGAACAGACCTGTTCTGTTAAATTTTAAGAAAATTTCCCGTCCCGTAATAAAAATACACAGAATTATATTATCATACATAATACAGAACGGTTCTGTATTTTTCTCTCTGTAAAATCTTCTGGGTTTTTTTTAACAGTGTATGGGGGTCAAAAGATGTCTGGATTTGTACACACATATTAATTAAACCAAATTAATCAATCAACAAATCGTTACCATGCATTATATATGTATACTGTATATAAACAAGCTGTTTAATATGTTTCACACAACTAAAAAAAGTTGTTTAAGCCGGTCACTCTTACAACTTCTGTTTAAAATGACCGTTGTTAAAATTTTAAACAACAGAAGTTAGACATTTAATTTGAAGCCAGATTTTCAACGGTGGCTGTTTTAAATTACACCAAATTTGAACAAAGTTGTTTAAAATATTAAATAGAAGTTGTCAGAGTGAGCGGCTTAAACAACACTTTTATTTGTTTAAAATATTTTAAACCGCGTTTTTACAATGTACTTGTATACTGTAGATATCTTCTCTTGTAATATTGTATATCTTATAAGTTACCTTTTTGAAGCTCTGTAAATTCATCACTATAGTATCGGCCATGCCATAGACGTGAAGTTTGTTCGTGACTAATTCGTCTGTCTATCTATCTATCTATCTATCTATCTATCTATCTTTGGAGTGTTATCTCTGGTTGAACATACTTGACTTGTTGCTCTGTGGTCATGGTGGTATACAAGTACTTACATTGCAAGTACTTGTAACTTGTAACTGAACTTATAACTGAAAGACTCTCATTAACTTGAGCACCGTTAAAGCCTCTCTACTCAATTTTACACGGATTTAGAATTGACTTATTATGGATAACCTACTAAAAAGCTATTATAAGAGAAATTTAAGAAGGGTATATTTAGTCTTTCATATTTTTTTAAACCCAGAAAACAATTAAAAAGTGAATTTACATAAGATAATGTTTGATTGATCAATATTTTGCCTATTATTATCCGAGATATTACCAGCAATATTGTTTTTATTATTGACTAAATTTTATTCTTGCATTTATATTTATTTCACAGGAAAAAATTATCAGTAGATAATAAGACTGATATATACTGATGATTTGTACTTATTTCTATATCATGCCATGGCTCCTGTAAATCTAACCCATCTGCCCTATCCTCATCACCATGAGAATTTTCTCTAAAATAAGTGAATTGATGCATTTACAAAACAAAATTATAGACTTTTTATCGCTAGCGAAAACTTAATTTTATCTCTTCATGTCATTTAAATGAGACATCAATTTGTAAAATATTAACAAAAATCATGATATTAAACCCTTGTTTTTTTAGTTCATAGACCACCCATTTAGGTATTGGTCAAACATCAAGCATTGTGTTTTATACCATTAAGCGTACACTGACGAACCAACAGGTACACGAATACATAAATCTATATGTTTGTACATCTACACAATTTTAATTATACAGTATATATTGAGTGTATGTCTGATGAATTGTAAACTTTGACATTATCTTTTGGAATCGCTCCGGATGTTCTAACAGGAAATCGCTCGGGAACAAAGGCCGGAAGGACCATCCAGATTTTTTTTCCTTTTTTTCTTTTTTTTTTCTTCTTCTCTTTTTGGTTGAAAATACCATATTTTTCTACCACATTCTCTTGGTTGGTTGTTTTAGAAAAGAAAGTTGATAACTGGTAGAGTCATTGGGCCTTGAGACAACATTAACTAAGTGATAAACCAGAATTAATGGGGGTCGCTTTCGAAATGATAGATCGATTAAGTCCGAAATGTATTTTGTTCTTGAAATTCGAGAAATATTAAAAAGCATGTATATTTTACTTGTTCTTACACAAGCAGCTGAAGCTTAAGCACATAAAGAAAATATCATGTCTTTTTTTTCTTCAATATATATGGTATTATTAATATGATAATTACCATCACTATGGATAATGATAGCCTGTGATTTATTTACATCGAAGATGGAATCGAGCATTACAATAAATACTTTAGTATAACTTTTTACTCTTTACTATTACCTAATTACATTAAATATTTCATTTATGTGTATTTCATTATGATATCTGGAAATTTTTTCGCAATGCAACAATTTGATGCAAGAAAAATAAGAATAAAGCTATATAAGAATTAGAATGAATTGAATGTAAATTACTGTTAAACAGGATTTAGTTAAGTCTCATGAATGTGGTATCATGTTGGAGAAACCGACCATGTTTAAACTGCACTTTTATCTTAATGTCTTCCTCTTCAGTCCCTGGAGTCTGAAACACAAATTATTGCTCCACTAAATAAAGCGACGAGACTTGTTGGCACCCGGTGTTATGTTTCGTTTCCTAAAGCAATATGCTATTCCATATTTGTGTCTCTTTGGGCGATAGTACCACTGACACCACAATTAATTGCAATAATTGAATAAATAATAAACAAATTAATAAATACAATATCTTTGTGTTTACATCATGCTTGTTTAAAGAGAGCTTCGTAATTTTGTAATAAGTTTACGTTTAGAGATCAACTAAACATGGAGGGATTCGATTTTCCCAAAAGAACCGCTCTGTGGAGTAATAGAAGTGTGATGGTGATACCGATGTTTTTTTTATATTTTTTTTTAGCCACTTCAATTAACATTGAAGAGACCTGAAAATTGATTATAACAGGATTAGTCAAGCCCAGTTTAGTCAAGCTGCACGCAGCTCTGATTACTTCTTATAAATAATGGTACTCATCAACCTCACCTTAGGGTGGTATCTCACTTCGCGGAGACGTCTCCGCGACGGAATCGTTTCCGCGACGGATAAAAAGTAGGCTATTAGAGACCTCTCCGATGTTGCGGAGACGTCTCTAATACTTTTCATCCGTCGCGGAGATGTCTCCGAGAAGTGAGATACCACCCTAAAGCCCGCCTCACACTATGCGATTTGCTGCGATGCGATTTTTGGAACAAATGGCAATTTTCCTAAAAATGTGACATTTTCCAACATTCAAAATTATCTTATGAGATGCAGAAAATGTATAGGAACAATGCTAGCGATTTTTTTTTTCCAATGCGATCCGTTGATTGGGAGTAAATGTCAAATTAGCTTAAAATCGCAAGATCGCTGTGACGTCACTGCGATATAGAAACAATTTGATTTTATACAGAGAAGGGGGTTCGTAATCGCCATGAATTACAATTTTATTATTCACAGGAATACCAAGAACTTTGGACAGCTTTAATTTCCTTGTTTGAATGTCCATGTCAAATAATATAACAGTTTTCTCAAAAATCGCATCGCAGGAAATCGCACAGTGTGAGACGGGCTTAAGTGGAGTGAAAAAATATGGATAAATGTCTTGATAAACGAGTGATGCGACGAGACTCGAATCCCGAACCCAATCATCCACAATCCAGTAACGTGTTCGTTAAACCACAATATACCCCAGATATCAGGGGGGCATTTCATCAAAGGACTTGTCGGACATTTTATCCGACATATTTGCTCTCAGCCAATCAGATTCAAGAATTTCAGTAGCTTATAACAGTTTGTCGGATAAAACGTCCGACAAGTCCTTTGATGAAATGCTCCCCTGATATTGCTAGAGCTTTGGGACGACCTGAAATTTTGTGACAGAGATGTGGATCACTATAATAAATATGTGCAAATATTACTTTCTTATCTATATTGGGCTCTCTATCAAATATAAAACAATTATTGGTATTTAAGTCAACATATTAAGCAATATGGATAACAGACAAACTGGAAAGAAAACAACCACATCAATAACAGCAACAAGAAAAAGACTTTGGCATAGGCCTACGTGTTTTATACTGTGGTTTGACTTCTGTTTGTGGAAAATTGATTTCATGTTTTGATTTCATTTGACTCGTTTGGATGTTTTATATTGGTTATACAGGTTATTGTGTTGTTATCGAGTAATTTGAATGATGCAGTTGTTTGCAAATCACTACTTTGTGATGAATACCTCTTTATTCCTAATACCTATAGGTGATCCCTTTTACGTTGGGTGTATGTATTTAGAGTTGGCTTACTTCCTGTTCAGAAGGGCATTATGAAATCACTCACAGAAATATCTGAAAGTGATCATAACAAAGTAATATTATTAAACGTCTCGAGATTATTGACTTTAGCGAAGGAGGAAATAACTGTTTGACATGAGTCTTTCTGCACACGTTAACTCCTGATAAGATTTTTATGATGATATTATACTGAAGTGTTTATACTTGATTGTTTCTGTTATCATGGTTCTAGTGTTTCTAATGAAGATGTTAAAGGCATCTTAGCAGGTACAATATTGGAGTTTGCTTTTGTATCTATGGTACAACTGAAATGTTTTTTTCTTTTATCAGTCTAGTTTTTCGAAGCAAGGCGGTATTCATGTTCATGTAAATACTTATAGTACATTAAATATTCTTTTCACGATAACAATAACGTGAAAAAGCATACCCCACATTTCTGTGATGTTAATAAAAGCACAAAGAATATTACAACAGGTTTTTACATTTTAAACAGCATTGACACTAAAATGTCACGAAATGTTTCCTTATTACATTTGATAATCTATGACACAAGTGTTGTACCTTTTGTATTTGTCATTGATATTTCCTTTAATTCATACAATATTGAGATGTAAAATGTATATAATTACCTCGGCTGAAGATATCAGATTATAACTTTTCTGATTGTGGTTTTGAGAGCATTGTTTCGATTCCAAGGCATTCTAATTGGGAGTACAAATCGTATAATTGGTTATAAGGTAAACATTATACCTTCGTGACAAAGGGCAAACGTTAGTTGCAAGAACATTTGAAACCAATTATTTTTTAAATATATATATCTGCAGTTAAACATTGTAAAGAATTACATTAAAACAGTATTATTATAAACGATATATTGTATCGTGATAGCACAATGGATCTTTTATAGAGCAATAAAAGTTTCAACTTCTGAATATACAGTTTTTAGGTATAGGAGAAAGAAAGAGACAATGACAATACTTTTCTGAAAACCATTGCTTTCAAAGCATCATCTTTCACCTTTTGTGAAGCAATATAACATTTGAGAAACCTTGTTTTTATGCCATGAAATATCAAATCTCAAGATATTGACGAACCGAATAAGCCGACATGCATGACAACTCACAGACAGAATTCAAGAGAAACCCCAAATATATCACTCATATTCCATTTCCATTCAGAAGTGAGAGGTGTTAAGGAATTCCTCTGTTTCCCAAAAGGAACAAACTAAATCATCCATGGGAACTGACATTTCATAAGTACCGAGCCAGGAGGGTGTCAAATCAGTGTTAAGATGTAGGAATTAAAACCTTTGACGAATGATTGTCGTAAAGATTGTTCTACCATCCTTCAATGAAAACTGCGCTAAAGTTTATGGACCGTTTTTTTGCGCGCAAGAACGTTCTAGTTTGACGCGTATATAGGAGCGTTCTAGTTTACCGCGGTTGGATGAACGTCCCTCAAGGCGCGTAACGTATTACCTTACCTTGCCTAAGGATGTTGCTTGTATACAATGGTGATGAAACGATGGTACGAATCGTAGATTGTGATGACGCAGTTAGTAAACATGGACGTAGAAGCCATGTTTTGTTTTGATGAATTAATAAAAAGAAGAAAGAAAATTATCAAATAACTATCACTTTGGGACTAAAAAGAACAAAAATATTTACGCGTATTTTTTTCTCGTCTGAAATCACGTATAATGACCAGTTTCCATAATAAAATTGCTCGTCATATATATTTTAAATTTGAGAGTTATTCTTAAAGTTGAAATTTTTATTGGTTACCATGGTTACAGAGTTCCAAAGCAATGGAAAGTTTGTCGCAGGTAAACGTCTCTTTACCATTTGTTCCTCATATTCCCCTTTTCTATCGCTTCTCTCTTTCACTTTCTCTATACCTATCTCACTTCTTTTGTCAAGTAGACTTTTTTTTTCTAAGTCGATATGTTTTCAAATGCTACTGTCACTGGCTTGTTACAATTTTTTTTCTTAAATTTCAATTATACTGAATATACATGTACATTTATACAAATCCCATATAAGAAATGTATTTTCACCAAAACAATTTCCTTAAATTACACTCACTCAATGCGCAGATCGTTTCCAAAATTCACTTAAAGCTGCGCTCAATTACATTGCAAAATAGCTGTAAACCTCGCTAAAATATCTTCTTCGAAATATGAGTTGATCCAGACGATTTTTATCAGCACTTCGTTATTAGACTTCAAATCAAGCGAGGTCCAATCACTCACTCATAGGTCTCAAAATATCTCGACAAAAAGCTGTTAATTCTTCTAAACTAGGTCTACGCTCATCGCAGATTTTCACCCGTCTTTTTGAAAATATCTACTGAGCCAATAGTTAGTCCCTATCCCTGCCTCCCCCTGTCTCATCCTTCTATCTTTCTTTCTCCTCTTTTTTTTTTTCTATATCTCGCGCGATTTGCAATATACAGCAATGAAGTATACGTCTTTTCCTTTCTTTCTCTCTATAAGACCATGGATCTATAACTTTTAGAAAGTTATAGATCCTAACCCAATCTGATTATGTTCATGACCATTGTTCTCTCCATCTCTACCTTGCTATTTTTGATTTTTTTTTTGTTCTTCCATTCTCTATTTTTTCTCTATCTCTCTCTGAAAAACAGACAGAAAATATCTGAAACTATTTCATCACCCGTCTTTGCAGAGCAATCCAGTGTAATTCCTCTCAGGCCCGATTTACACCTTAAAATTGATCGCATCCTTCTTTTCCCCATCGTTCATGATACTTGATGAAAACTAAGTGATCATGACCCGATTCTGATGATTATTAATACTAATTTGTGCAGAGGAATAGAGCAACGATGATTGATACTAAATGATCTCTACTACATGATATTGAATTTCAATTTAGCGTTCAAGCACGAGAAGTGATGTTAATACCGAATTGATGATGGAGAATAAATTCATTAGAAAGGAGATAAAATGAATATTAGGCTTTCTCCTGCTATTCAATATTTCACTTTGAATGATCGATGTATTTTTAATGCATTAAAATTATGTTCATGATATTAAAGAAGGGCAATTTTGACAAAGGGATTAAGGGCCATATTGAAGCAAAATTTCACCCCATCCTATTATTTATGTATTAAGAGAATAGAATAGCTTTTCTACCAACAAAGAGGCAAGTACTTAACAGATAAGATGTTGTTTATAAATGCCTGAATATGAAACTTATCTTCTGATTTCTTTGAAAACAAGTTTCAATACATAATAGGTCTGTCTTACACCAAAATCTCTCCATTCCAAAACGTGAAACCGACTTTTTTGAAACTTTTAACATCTTGCCTGTAAACACATATATATATCTTTTACTATTTAAATCTGCTCAGCGGCTGCCAAGCCCACGGGACAAAAGCAAAAATAATATCCGATTCGGACAATAACATTTGGAGCATTTAAAAAACAAACAAACATAATAACACTAAAATCTTATCTTATGTGAATATCACAGGTACATATTCCACTTACCTATCTACCTTGATTTTTTTTCATCAATTTTAATTCAAGTTTTGTTTATTTATTAAGGATTAGAATATGAAACGCATCTTGATATCTATGTTTTATCGATTTTATAAGTGCACTGTAAAAGATATCTGTATTTTTACAGCAAATGATGTTAGCAGAGTTGCCATATCTTATTTGTAAAATTACAGAAATTGTGGTTTATTTCTTTTCCTGCAAATATTTACGTGACAGGTACAAAACATAAATCAGGACTAACATATATGTTCTGTTTTAACTAAATATTTAAGCTACTCTATAGAAACTCTGACTTTCCCCCTTCTGTCCCATAAAATCACAGAGGAAATTAACAGAAAATCTGTTTTATTTTTAAACATATTTTATAGCGACTTTGGTGACATTACTTTGCCGTAAAAATATAGATTTCTTCGGATATATATATTTTTACAATGTGTTTTACTTGTTTTTATTCATCATTCGTAGGGCTCTTTGAGATTCCAGCATATTGCTGAAAGGACACCCTAATATGCTAATTGAAATATTGTGTAAATAAATGAACCAATTAAAATGTTTTGTTAAATAAAAATTAGTCGATGTAATGTGCATCTTTTTGTATATTTTATTTTATTATACATTTAAATGATTTACATGTGTAGAAGTACATTCAGATATTTGTTTATTGGGCAACTTTAATTGGGTTCATGACTATACGGTCTATCAACAGTAACGTAAATGGAAAACGGTTAGATTTTTTCTTTAATTTTAGAATCGGGACACTTATTACAAGCATTTGCTTCCTTAGGGTATATCACTCCATTTTATATGTCAGTAATTATTTATGTTAAGTATAAATATACAGTTTACATGTATTTTGTTTTTAAAATGAAAAGTAAATTGAAATGAATGAAATGCATAGATAAGAACAAAAAAATTGCGTCATGAAGACGGGGAATTATTACAGACACGATCAATATTATTGTTTTGGTTAGGAATTGATCGTGTTGATGTCGTATTGTTGCATTTAGGGGGTGAGTAGGAATGGAGTCAAATTTTTAATTTTCAGGTGTGATTAGGGTGGAGTCAAAGGCTTAATTTTCAGGTGTGATTAGGGTGGAGTCAAGTTAAATATTGTTCACAGGTGAAATTCAGGGGAACTGCGAACGGCTACCTCAACTCAGGCGAGCTATACCACCTAATCACTTCCATCTTCAGCTCAGTAAAACGATTATTTTTAGACATTTATTTCCTAAATGGAGGCTTCCTCTAGGCGCGTGTAAGGCTTTGACGTTATCAGTTCTACCACCGATATGGTCTACCTACAAGCTAAGCTAAGAGAGCTTGCTACTTTGAAGGTCTTCTAGTTTAAGGCCACAGTCACTTATTTTCTTCATGAATGATATTGATAATGTCCTTTAAAAGAATATGCTGAATACATCTGCGATACTTTCTTATAATTCTTCATTATCAGTACAACGCGACAGAAATGAATTATGATGCACGTCGTTTTGCCGAAATTAGATAATTGTAGATGATGAGTGGTCAAGGTAAATTAATGCCTTGTCAAAGATGTTTGTCACAGACTGGGATCTGAACCATGAAACACTTGATTTAAAGCATAGCAAAAGGAACCACAAAACATCTTTACCATACCTTTATGCCCTTTAATGGTAGATAACAAGTATGTATTTGACGAAATTCTTCATTATTGAGACAAACATATCATTAACAGTCATCCATGTTTATGGATATCAATTTCAAGATTATCGAGGGGTTTTTAACCTTCCAGCCACACCTCATTTTGGCAGAGAAAAGATAAGTCAATATATAATATGAAGCCACCTTAACTTTTGATTGGGCCTACAATAGTTCGTATTACCTTTGAATCGCGTGTTCTAATTCCAGCTAATTATTAAAACTAAAAACACCGTTAGTCCCATTTTGTAAACCATAGTCTCATAAATGTATCTTTATAAGTAAGTATTAAATGCAAATGGAGCTGAAATGAAAGGATGAAAGTTGAGAGCATTTTGAGAGATAGAGAGACTGAGTTATCCGGAAAAGTGCCCTTCAGTTAATGGTTGACCGCTATCAATGAAACACGAAGGGCCCTTTTCCGGGACCAAGTCTAATATGACATTGTTTGAGTATCTAGATCTAAACATTACGAAAGAAGCCAGGTGAGCAAAAAAAAAAAAAAATAAATAAAAAAAATAAAAAAAATAATAATAATTAAAAAAAATAAAAATCATGAGACGTACTCAGTGACAGATATTCTTCCTTAAAGGAGGTTGTGGGTTCGAACCCAATTATAGCGATGATAATTTTATCCTTGCCTACTCACCTACTGTAATATTCGCTTGGTGTTTTTTTTCCCGCAGCAGTACATTAATATTCATAATCGAAGACAGAATATGCAAAGAGGGGAGAGAGAGCGAGAGAGAAGAGAGAGAGAGAGAGAGAGAGAGGGTGGGGGGTGTTGAGTGGGTAGCTTTTCAATCATAATTATGTGCCATTGCCATAACACTGTCATATCGCATTTTATAGTACATGTAGTATGCTGTATGTTTTGTCTCATGTTGATGATGATCCAATTATCAGGATTTTATATCAATAAAGTTTAATTTGAATTTGAATTTGAATTTATCGGCATCATTATATTGACCCAGAGAAAACTGCATGAATCTGACTACATGTAGTTTCCCGGCTATCGAATCTTATAATTAGCCAACTTCGATATCGATGGATAGTAGTAGTAGGTGCGATAATGAATCTACATACTGCCATCTCGCGGCAAGATTTTATACTGATATAACTTTTCTCGCTGGTATGCAATGTGGGGCAGGGGGGGGGGGGGTCCCTTGTGAAAAGACCTCTAGCGCCGAACTATGCTAACAGTATTTCGCAAGTTATCGGGGGGGGGTGGGAAGGGAGGGTAAAAGCCTAAATGTCCTGTAATAGGAGACCAATTTGATTGTTTGTTTCCCTTTTCTCCTTCTTCGCCTGTTATTTTTTTCTTCTTCTTTGTCCCTTCTCCTTTTATTTCTTTTCTTCTCCGTATTCTCATTCATCTTCTCCTTATTTCTGACACAAATTAATGCTTCCCAGGAGCTCCCACCTATGTCTGACAGAGTGTGCTCGTTTCATCGCCCGTCTAGCGCGTTTGACAAATATTGTCTTGAGATGTAAATCGGGTGATTTACCACTCTCCTCGCTTCATGAAGCATAGCAGGCAGTGATATGACGCCAGAAATTACTTATTTCCCGCTCGTTTTCTGCTTGTGTCGAGGAACGACCTCCAACACATTCTTAGGCAATAAAACTTTCAGCTAATTTTTATCGAAAAGTTAAAACTTTGAGACAAATTTGAATGTGTTAAATCAGAACTAGTCATATCAGTTAAATGAATTAAAAAAAGTAACAATTAAAAAAAGTAAATTTAGGGACACAACTCGGGACAATTATATTGTACATTTTATTCTTTACAAAACAATTCTCTCTATACAAAATAATAGATATTGCAGCATCTACCAGTATTAAACTGGAAAAAAAAGTCTGTGAATATAATATCAATTTATCCTCGTACCATTTAAAAACGCTAATTACCAGAGGTTCCTCTACTTAGCTTTTCGAAGAACATGTCTACATGATTTATAAGCATGCCAAACCTCGTAAATTGGTTACATATCTTCCCGGTGTTTTGTATGATGCATGCGAATAATAAAGGTATTGGGTATTAATAATCTACCCTATCCATAACTTACATGATTTGGCACTCTAATGGATCGTCATCTGTTGTTTTTGATAGCCATCCCCAATAATATAATAAATCTTAATCAATAATAATACTAAACTTCTATGATAACTTATATTATTCTTTATTCATGCGATTGTTATTGACCATGTTGATCGGATAAAGGATGGGTAAACCCCCCCTCCACTTCATGAAGTACCCCTGTGGGTCATCATCCTTGAGTATTTCTACCTGTCTCTCGTCTATCTCTCTCAATGCTAGCCAGGTAACCTTAGAAGACACGGGATGTGTGGGGAAAAGATCACTTTCCAATTCCCACCGTTTATGTGTTGATGATCTCGACTTATCTATTCTTAGCATCGCGCTAAGTCATGGTTCCTCAACGATAAAAGAAAGTTCACAATGCAAAAATGAACTCACAGTTGGCCTTATTTATGCAATATCATAATGTTTACTTCATGCAGTGCTTTGCACTTTGTATTCTGTTGTGCTAGAAAATAACATTTTCATAATTATAGACATTATTTGACGAGAGGGTCCTGAATCCTACATACGTGGAAAAGTTTGGCCTTATATTATCATAAGACATAACCATATCACATGTAAATGTATAGAACATAGAACAAACTCTAGTTGTGGGGAACTTTTTTTTTCTTTTTTTTTCTCGATATTACACAGTGACTTTATGTTTCTATTCAATACCGTAAATGATATTTTTACATTCTGTGCAGCTTCATCTCACTTTAACTTGTTATGGAGTATCCAGTCTGTATAGGTTTATCGATATAAGATTCCTTCTATCCATTTCCCTTTTTTGAAAGAACTATAGTTTTTCTCAACTTTTTTTTAACATGACCTTCTAACAATGTCTAAGTAAAGACAATTCCCCTGGGATGTCCAAAACATGAAACGTCCAACCTCCTCTAATTAACTATGTAGTCCAGTTATTATTAAGAAAGAAAAAAAAATCATCCTTCGTCTGTGTATGAATTAGATCTATAACCTAATTAAAATCTCAGACAAAGTTATGTAAAGATCGATAAGGCCGTATTTTATTAGCGAAGGACATGATGTAAAGACGAGGCTATGATGTACCCAATGTGACTAAGGGATGTTATTATAAATTGCGGGTTGTAATAATTATGCACTTTTTATTTGATTAAGGTAAACTTTTTTTCCCCAAAAACATTGTGATCCTGAATAAACAGTACGAACTTTGTTTGAATCATGTTAGAAAAATATAAGCATAATATGATCAAATTCCCAAATATTTTTTATTTAAACAAACATGCAAATTAAGCGCATCTCGATTGAACCAATTTGTGTTAATTTTAGTTTCTGACGCCTCACTGAGTGGCCCTGTGAGCAGTCGCTGAAAATTAAGTGCATTACGTAATAACAAGAATAAGATCAGTGTCAAAGTTGTTACTTTGAAATCCAGATGCCCTTAACTTATCAGGCTCCTCCATGCCTTACCCAAGCTGTACATTCATATGCCTACATCAAGTTGTGTAGTCCCGTGTATTGGTTTAGGATGTCGGTTCGTGACGGGAGGTTCCTACACACGATTACAATGCATCCTTCCCGCTCACACCTCACTGCGGGACCGATAACTTCCCTCCCAAATCACAAGCTATCTCCAGTCCTCATTTCTTGTCTGACAAAACAAGCTGTCAGTTTGACTCGACACAATGATTCTCCTTATACACTACTCATACAATTCTGAAAAAAAAAAAAAAAAAACTTAGGAAAAGAGCACAGGCTAACGATGCAACGTAAATATTAGAGAATTATGCCTACATGTATGGTAAGCCTTCATCACATAATGTATACTTCATTATTCGTAAAATTTGACACTCATGAAGTACATTTGTTTTGTTTGTTTTTGTTTATGTTTTCAGTTTTCATGAAATTTCCTCTTTTTTATAATCATACTCGTAAAATTTAGCTGTTTAACATGTTTAATGATTCATATAATTTTTGACGAAGACTAGGCGAACGGTATTCCAAATGTGGATAAAATGCAGTGAATTTAGTCTAATTTGTATAATGAGTACCGTGCCAAACCCTTACTCCCTCCAGAAATCAAGCAAACTCTGATGGACAATTTCCAGTAACACGAATTACTTTCCTGCCCAGCATATGAGGGGGTTGGGGGCTCCCTATAAATTAAATAACGAGGGGAAGGGGGTACACGTATTGCTTATGCAAGGGTGCGTCCGGACTGTCAGGATTAGAATATTTAGATTTATTGTAGTTTGAACTTACATTTATGTTAGATCATCGATGTCCCCTTCATAATTAAAATCTCCTAAAATGTTTATGATGTAGACACAGATGGCCAATGATATGAAAAGAATATTATGATAACATTAATTGAAAATTCAATTAATCAATAATTTAAATAGAAAATAATATTTTGCGTTATTAGCGGATATCTTTAAAAAAAAACACAAAACAAAACAAACAAATAATTTTGATAAACTAGTGAGGTTACGCCTTTCTTGTTATTATATGATTGATTAAAACTGTATCTTTTAAAAACTTTTTGTATGTATCAGTAGGCCTATAACAACTTCAAAAATATAAAATCGGTGCACTTTGGTTATTAACTGGCCCTCTCACTCACAACCAATACACACTCTGCATAAGAATTGTGGCGCCAAGAAGGTTAATTCGTGACAACTTGACCATCCAATGTGAACGTTCTACTGATATTGACCTTGTATTGTATAAACCTCTTAGCAGATAGACATAGGAAAGAGAAAAAATTGTAAGGTTAAAAAAGGATCTTTATATACGGCCAAAAAGTTTTAAACGACGTGAGGCGTTATAATTTGAATATGGAATACATTCCATAAATGTGAAAATCGGGTAATATTTAGTGACATATCAATACTAACGTGATATACTATCAGTTTCTAATGCAATGATAAGTTCGTTTTATGTTTTGATATATGAAATTTGCACGGAATATATACATGAATATACCGTGTATATATTGTTTATTGGAGAGTTGATTGCCATGGAATACAATTTATGAAACGTCGAAGAGTAAACGTTTGAGTAAGATCAGCATAAGAGGAAATTGTATAAAAATAAAACATGCACACTGTCTTTACTAAATATTGTTTAGAATATACCATTAGGTTCTTAAGTTAGGCCTATACGATAAAATGATATAGAGCCTGAAGACCAAACATGTCTGAACTTGTCAAAGTAAAATGAAAAGTCAAAAACAAGATTGATAGAGTCGTTCACCTACTACCTCAAACCATATCATCGCCACTTCCATTAACACCTATCAAAATTTGATACACAAATCCATCGGATTGCATCCTGGTAATTCAGTTATGGAAATCTAATTTTCATATTACAGCGATTCCTTATCAGGGCTGAGCGCGTTAGCGACGAGTGTGTTTTGATGAGTGCCTGGTTATGGGAGCCGATCGCCAGATTTGCACCTCGGCCTGACAAAATACGGCAGGTGACGGTCCGGATTAATGTCACCATCGCGTTGTGTGGGACAGACAAGTACAATCGCTATAGAGGGAATATGAAAGGATGGTTCTGGCTCGAAGAAATAGAAATATAAAGAACCCAAGTCGTTGCTCGTCAAAGCATATTTTAGATATCACAACCAAAAAAGTTAAAAGTTTTACTTGAAGGAATATATAGCAGCTATCGATAACAATCAGATACGCCAGTGAACCAGAAGAAAGGTCATGTAAACCTAACAAGACGAGCTAATAATACATCATAGTTTGGGGAATGTCCAAGGAAAATTCTTTAAGAACCTCTAAACTATTGAACTCCCTCAAATACGAATAAATTAAGAACTCGTGACGATCACGACGATGTCGCGTCGGAAGTAAACTTAACCAAAACGTGACTAATTTCTTCCATGGTATTTTTTAAAATTTTATATTTCTCTCTCGTTTTGGTAAGTGCTTGCCTCTCAAAGTTAGCAGAGATCACCCTCAACAACCAACGTACCCACATATTGATCATTGCGTCTGGTTTCTAAACGCCTACATGATGATACACTCTACGTTGTGAATGATTCATACTGTCACAATCAGTCTTAGAATGAGACGTTGTGATTTTTTAACACCAACTGGTTTGCTCTTTTCACTCCCGTCTTCTGGCGATGAGTTTCGGCGGATTTTGGACGACACATTCGCGCGTTTCGAGAGAGCAAACCACATAACTTGTTTGACAAGTCTGGTGGTCCCGTTCAGACGAATATTTCCACATTTCTGTAACCATATATCTCGTCACTTTAACCTCACGGGTTCGGAAGTTTGTATGAACTGTGTGTAAAGTAACTGGTGGAGTATAAGAGTATAATATGAAATCTTCTGTCTGAAATAAAGGCTTCATAAAACATCGACATTAAAAGTCTGAAAAACTCATAGTATTGGCCAATAAACAGTTCTGTGATTATCATGCAGAGAGAGAAAGAGAGAGAGAGAGAGAAAGAGAGAGAGAGAGAGAGAGAGAGAGAGGAGAGAAAGACGAGAAGAGAGAGAGAGGGGGCGGGGGTGGGGAGGGATGAGAATTCTTCATGTTGAACAATTAATTAATTAAATTCCTAAATGCCTGCTAAAAATGAGGTGGGAATCTGAGAATGGAATTAAATCCTGTATGAGACAGAGCCATGTTGGGATGAGCGACTGAGATCGGACATGCCCTGTGAATCTGTCTCGTATGATGATAAGTGTCTTCATTGGCTGGCACCTTCGGGTAAACAGGCGCTGGCACATAATTTACTCTCGTGTGGGAAATTCAAAGTGAGGGCGAACCCGCGGTCGTTGTGTGATGTGTAAATACCTATTACATACTTAGGATTTGAGGAATTTAGAGTGCAAATCCGTTGCAAGAGCGTAAATGTCCACAGGCTGATACTTAAAATTATACTCTTAAAACACTACATAAGACTATACACACTTTTATAGCCGTTTATGAACACAAACCACTTGCGAGGAAATTAGGGCGATGAGACTAGCGCGATATCTCGGCAGTATAGCGAGATAGGCATCTACTCTGCACGAGCAGCTCCGCTCATTATTCGCCCATTCTATGTTTTTGATTAAGATTTGAAGGACGGATGATAGTCCTGACAATAGATATTAAGGAGCGTGTAAGAAGCCACCTGAGACAAGCAGATGTAAGCTGCGATATCTAGTTTACACACAGCAAATAGTAATAGACACATATCAATTAAGTGAGACAACATATATTTCATTTCCAATGAGATCATCACAAGTATATCACATAATATTTTCAGCGTAATCTTAAAAAGATAGGTTTGCATCTTTTTCTAATCGTAGATCCCATAACCAGACCACCCCCTAGACAGAGACTCTCCTTACCCCAGTGCCTAAACCTTGTAGGATGGGGTTGGGTGTCCGACAATGCTTAAACAAAACTTGAAGGCCTTCGATTTTTTCTGTCATGAGATACACGTGCGAACAACTGCTAGTTGTTAGAGTCACTATCAGATCGGTTATCTATATAATAACCCCCTCTAATTCAAAGTGCTCGGA
>CALNVZ010000174.1:4364653-4382914 GCA_940671915.1 Paracentrotus lividus
GAAGAGGAGATTTCAACGCATTGATTTAGCCAAAGAAAAATATGAAAAGGAAGATAACATACTATTGGTTGTATGCTCCCTGATGACAAGCGCTTTTGTTTAAAGTTAAATGGTTGAAAATAGCATTTTTAATGCATTTTATATTTTTTTCATGAATATTAATGAGCCTTGTGACGTCATATGACCTTGAAATGATTTTTTGACCTCATTTGCATCAAGTTAATTTCATACCCTTTCTGGTAATATATGACACATTTTGTATACCTTTACAAACCCACTGACACACTGGACACAAAAATCGTCAAAAAGTCGAAAAATCACCATCTCGGGAACAAATAGCGTGGACTTGCCCGTTGTAAACCAAATTCATCGACAAACTTTCTAAGGCACCTATGATGTGTACATCAATCTGCCTTTTGTTGATCTGATATCAACATCAGCACTGTGTCTGGTGTGTAATGTACCTTAAATCATCGCGATGTTAATTGAGAAATATGTATCCGAGTGATTGTTATCGATCTCATTGCCAGTTTTAAATGTACCTCCTCATATCACAGTCGCAATGGGGCAAGTCCAGCTATTTTGCGCGGTAACAAACGGGACTTCAGAGCCAAAAAATTAGGGCTTGTTGAAAATCTTAAAATAATCTGAATCCTTTGGTATATTCTCTGAAGGTACTAAGAATGTTCACAAAAACATGAAAAATATAATAGTTAGTAATACTCCATTCATAATTGATTATTATCATTTATTCGTCGGTAAACAAACGGGACCGCAAAAAATGTGTTTCAAATATCATAATATTGATTTTATTGCTCACATATAACTCTGAATTTAAAAAGTAGATCTAAATTTGCAGAGTCATATCCTCTTAAACATGTAATAAACATTGTAAGGAGATATTTTAACGTTAATACAACTTCGAGTTTCTGGGCATAGGTCAGTTTAAAAAACTATGTCAGGTAACAAACGGGACATTACAACACGGGACAATATTCCCTGTAAATTTTTTACAAAACAATTGATGTAGCCAACGTGTTAGCAACATACTTTTTGTTAAAAAATCTCTCTGATAAAAACGAAAAGAACATAATACAAAACACAAATGTAAGAAAAACTTAAATGTTTCTTTCATTGGTGGAGGGTGGGTATTAAAATGTATGATTTACATCAGCTCAGTAACTGGTTGTGAGACTATTTCTGAGACCTGAAATATTTAAGTCTTAAAAATTAGAAAGCTATGTGCTAGGTTCGTGACATTTTCACCAGAGTTAGGCCAAGAAAATATGAAAACAGAAATATCATACTTATTGTTGTACTCCCTATGACAAACCTCTTTTTAAATGAATCCAAGGAATCTTCATATTTTATGTCTTATCCGATTGGAGCCGTCAGCTACGTTTCCTCCAATTAAAATCAGAAGAGTTTGAGAGAAGAAAAGAGGGAAGTCTCTCTGAGAGAGAGAGAGAGAGAGAGAGAGAGAGAGAGAGAGAGAGAGAGAGAGAGAGAGAGAGAGAGAGAGAGAGAGGAGGGGGATCTAAGTGAAATGAGGAAATGAAAATTTATCGTTCCTGTTTGTTGGTAGTTTTTTTTTTTTTTATATATCATCTTTAAATAAATGTGGTTTTGTATTCAATGAGAGTTGCCTCCATGTTTTCTCTTTCGCAGACTGTCATACTATGTCCTGCTTTGTGCTACGGTTTGTTCTCTCTATCTGTTCCTGATCCATTCTACACCTATATCCACTTTCTCTCTCCTTCTACCCCACCTCTCTCTCTCCCCCTTCTCTCTCTTTCTTTCTTTCTTTCTCTCTAACTCTCCTCTCATAGCTATGGGAATGCATCCTAACACTGACAGTTTGACAGCTAAGCGCAAGAAAGCTACTTAATTTCGACACACATTTAATATCATTCTGCCATTGTCATCAAAAGATTTCCCTTTCTCTTTGTATAATAATCATCCTATATATATTTTGGTCCACGGACATGATGTAGTGTCTCTCAGCTCCCGATTTTGACCTCAGTAATTCTTAAAAGAACATTTCCTTGTAAGGAGGAAGCTGCACTTCAAAACGAATTTGTGCAACCTAGACAGACTAAAAATTTCTGTTGTTTTGTGCGTTCTCTCCCTCTCTCCCCCTCTCTCTCTCTTCTCTCTCTCTCTTACTCCCTCCCCCCTCTCTCTCTCTCTCCCCATCTCTCCCCTCTCTCTCTCGACTTCATCTCGATAACCATTTTACACACACTCGTGACATGGATGGTTCTGAACGCACACACCCGTATCCTCAATGTGTGAAGGCATCCTTCCACAATGAGGGATCCCTCATCTCCTTCCAAACCCTCCTTTCCTCACAATCTTCATATTTCGCTTTACCCCATCACCTGTCACGGCACATAACGTCATAAGACAGTACAATCTTCACATTACGTCAGCGAAAGCCCTGTTTTTAGATGCCTGATAATTCGCCCAACATGACACGAGTTTTTCGATATGTGGGACCGAACCGGGGACAGGGATCCTTAGGCTCAGGTGTCTGTCCTTTAATCTAAATAATAGAACACTGACGTGATTCCAAGCTAAACCTGTCTTTATTTTTCCGTCGAAAATCACACAAACGATGTCAGATCTATCAGATGTCCTTATCTTTACGCGGTTTGGTTTAAAGACTGGTGGATTGAAACTTGCTTCCAATCATCGCGATGTTCAATTGAGAAATATGTATCTGAGTGATTGTTATCGATCTCATTGCCAGTTTTAATGTACCTCCTCATATCACAGTCGCAATGGGGCAAGTCCAAGCTATTTTGCGCGGTAACAAACGGGACTTTCAGAGCCAAAATAGGGCTTGTTTGAAAAATCTTAAATGAAATCTGAATCCTTTGGTATATTCCTGAAGGTACTAAGAATGTTCACAAAAACATGAAAAATTATATGTTGTAATAACTCAATTCATAATTGATTTATGATCATTTATTCGTCGGTAACAAACGGGACCGCAAAAAAAGGTGTTTTCAAATATATGTATGATTTGTTCACATATAACTCTGAATTTAAAAGTAGATCTAAATTTGCAGAGTCATATCCCTTAAACATGTAATAACATTGTAAGGAGATATTTTAACGTTAATACAACTTCGAGTTTCTGGCAAAGGTCAGTTTTAAAAACATATGTCAGGTAACAAACGGGACATAACACACGGGACAATTATTCCCTGTAATATTTTTTACAAAACAATTGATGTAGCCAAGGTGTAGCAACATCTTTTGTTAAAAAATCTCTCTGATAAAACAAAAGAAATATAATACAAAACACAAATGTAAGAAAAACTTATTTTGTTTCATTTCTAAAGGTGGGAGGGTGGGTATTAAAGTGTATGATTTACATCAGCTCAGTAACTGTTGTGAGACTATTTCTGAGACCTGAATATTTAAGTCTAAAAATATCAGAAAGCTATGTGCTAGGTTCGTGACATTTTCACCAGAGTTAGCCAAGAAAATATGAAACAGAAATACATACTATTTGGTTGTACTCCTATGACAAACCTTTTTTTAAATGGTTGAAATGCATTTTAATGCATTTTATTTTTTTCATGAATATTAATGAGCCTTGTGACGTCATATGACCTTGAAATGATTTTTGACCTCATTTGCATCAAGTTATTTCATACCCTTTCTGGTAATATTGACAATTTTGTATACCTTTACAAACCACTGACACACTGGACACAAAAATCGTCAAAAGTCGAAAAATCACCATCTCGGAACAAATATGCGTGGACTTGCCCGTTGTAAACCAAATTCATCGACAAACTTTCTAAGGCACCTATGATGTGTACATCAATCTGCTTTGTTGATCTGATATCAACATCAGCACTGTGTCTGGTGTGTAATGTACCTTAATTCCATATAGCAAAACGTGTCAAATATATAAATGCAATGTAATGATAGCAAGGTTTAAGAAAAAAAAAAAAAAAAAAAAAAAATAAAAAAAAAGCTCCTGTTGTAGTTTTAAATATTTTCAAAGTTTTCTTGTTGTTGTTATTTTGAGTTTTAGTCATCATTTATATTTGCATGTGTAGTCTAGCCATGTTCAACAGCCATGTGCAACATTTTGGTCAGTAAAATTATATCTTAATGTAACTCTTTCCCTCTTGATTTTTGTCTTTCGATCAGTCTCTCTAAATACTTCTCTCCCTCTCCCCCTTTCACCATTCCTCCTCTCTTTATATCCTCCATCTCAGTCTCCTCTTCTCACACAATCCTTCATTTATAGAACTATCTATATTTTGCTGGGGAAATTTAATGGGAGCCTTCCATCACCCCTGGTCGAGGTTATGGGAGGATACTCAACGTCTCTCTCGGGCAAATTTCCACAACGCGTTTAAATTTATTTTGCTCCCTTTTCCTTAATAATCTCGTCTTCACTATTATTTGTTGTACATATTTGCTTTTCTCTAGGCTATATTTTCTTTGTTATTGTACTCTTCTTCTTCTTTATTGCCATTATATTACTGTATAATCTCTCACTCTTTCTCCATTGCCCCATGTACACAGAGCTGTTCTGTACATCAGTGTCTATTTGGACACACTTTTCAACCACATGATTCCCATTCCCGGTTTCCATTTGCTTAAATTTCCGTTGTTGAATCGTGTGAAAACAGACCGAGATAGTAACAAGAATTCAGTCGAATCCCATACAACTGATGCTAACTGGATCCAAGATACTACAAAATTGTTTTAGTCTACTTCCATTATCATTTTTAGGGCCAGATATATATTTCTTCAACGTAAAATAAATGAATTAATATGATTTTTTGGGTGTGTTTTGAGGAGTAGAGAGCTAGGGGAGGGGAGGAGGGGTTATTTCGAGCTTCCAAGATTCTTTGAAGGATCGGAAATATACGCCTTCCTTTTCATGGGTGTTAGATAGGAATTGGAATGCCTATGGGTACTATACCGGTATGCATTTTCCTGAAGCAGGAAACGATTCGTTATGTTCAGAAAGGAATAGTGAGTGACATGTCGAATTTTTGCAAATTGTCTGTCTCATCCTCAAAAGAAAGAACAAATGTATTCAAGGAAAATGGCTATTTCCATCTTGCGCTCTTCTCAATGAATTATTCATTGGGAAACGAATATAAGAAGCTATGATTTGAAAAAAGGGCGACATAAACAAAGGCAAACAATTCACATATTTTATTATATGCAATTTCAACCGGAAGACTCTTCCATTTTCATTGTTACTTAAAAACTGAACAAATTCCACATGCTTTAGGACAGCACTGGCGTCATTAACTATTCAAAGTGCCTGTCCATTGGACACGTTTTTGTTTAATAATGTAACAGTCATTATATCTATGACTTAAATCACTTCAGATAATTATTAAGAAAGCTACCTTTGACAAGACTGTCGTGAATTTTAAAAGAATTATCATCTTCATTCAAATAATTTGAGGAACTATATTTAGAGTATTCAGTTCACATTTTCATGCATACAGTTCCCCTTACTTACTCGACCTTCATGCTCGCAAGAAAATGGAACGATTGTGATTGAGTTACAGAAGGTAAGATAGAGAAAGAGATAGATAGAGAGTGAGATAGAGTAAATGAAGAAGAGAGGGAGAGAGATATGAAGATGAGAGAGAGATGAGAGCATGTCTGGGCGGTATTTAAAAAGAGCAATGATGACACACCCATTTCCGGCCTGGCAGTCAAAGGTCAAATCAATGACGTCACCAATCAGGAAGTGTCCTCTTCTCTCCGTACGAGCAATGTTAACTCTCAAGAAACGATGCATGACCGGAATAGATACATAAAAACTTGTCATGCCTCTTCAAATCAATGCCTTCGAATAGTTTTAATCTTTATCTATGATTATGACGTTGAGTCCAAACAAATTTAAGTAAAAAGGCCGCTTTCTATAGCATAGAATAACAATTATTTTAAGCAAGTTTTATCTCTGTTCATTAGCCTTAAAAAAATATGTTTATGGATAAATGGGATATGTTCCCTTTCAGGTAATTCTAACAAAGTTTGATTAATATCAAACAATTCGTTATATTTCCGTCTATTCACCAATTAGGTGATTATGCTAATGCCAACATCACAACCAATACAAAATATCATTGGTTGTATAAATTTAACAAAATGAAATTAAAATCATTATACTTGCTGACATGATGATAATGATAACATTAAAATAATATTCGTATAATAATAATATTAACTTATTTACCCATGGTAGCCACTTCAGCTATAAATGAACTGTTCTCCCATCGGGCCCTGCATAACATAATGATATTATCGGGTCTTGAAACATAATACATGTGAAGAAAACAAAAATCATGTAATATAGTGATTCGTTAATGAGACGTTGAATAAGAACACAAATAATTGACATTTATTTCCAAACGAAAAGCAAAAAAGTTGATCAAAATATTTCAAGTTTAATCGTAGGTTACATCTTATCAATATGATTAGGAGGTTTTAAAGTATTTGTATTCAAAGAAAAAGTAGCCTTTGTTTATATAGCTATTTTCCAATATGTTGAATGAAGATTAAGAATATAACAGGTAAATGAGGAAGAAGGAAACTTTCAGGTTTAGTATATCAGTCGTTAAATTTCTCCGTTGTTTCCTGGTGAAGGGCCGTTACTACGAAAACCGAAATACATATCATGGGGCAGAGGGAAAAGAGTAATATCATTCATTGGAATTTTCGTGGAACATGATTATCAACCACAGTTACGGGGATAATTGTTATATTAATACAAAAAAAAAAGAGAAAGATTGATAGATAGATAGAGATCGAGAGGTATGGTAACATAAACAGGGACATATTATGAGACGAAGGTTTGAGAGAAAAGACATACAAGCTAGGAAGGGGAAATAGAATGCGGAATAAAAGTAAATTATACGATTATAACTTATTAGAATTTATATTACCTTTGTCTTCATTGTGTTGATCAATTAGATCAAGCCAATAAAATAAGGATAAGGAAAATATACATAAAGCTAGCGAAAATGATTATGCGATGGAAGTCGAAAAGGCAGAAAATGGCGAAAGAAGTGATTAAAATTTGAATAGAAAAGGAGGGGAAAGAGGAAATGGAATAATATTACAGGGGGTCCCATAAAAGTTCGACATTGACGTTATTAGATATGTCACAATTTTTGACAGTAGCCGAAAGCCTGAAACTTTTATTCAGGGAGTAGACATAAATAGCTCAGTCATTCCTTCCAATATTTTGCATTCGAGCTATTATTTTTTTTTCTTCAATACTATCCTAATTATCATTTAGTTATCCCTAGACAAAACTAATTATTTTCCCTCCCTAAACGCGTGAAGACCTATCAAGCCACCTTCCCCTCTCGTGTCCGTGTTTGAGCTATAAGTAAATGCAGGATATTTGGGGGAAATTATGAGGGAAATGCACCCTCAATCTGTTTTCACTTGGATTTTTTTTGTGTGCGTTTTACCCGTGCAATCCCTCCCCCTCTCTTTAAACTTTTCTATTTCTATCTTTCTCTCGATCATTGCGCATAATTGTTAATAAAACTTTCATTGATATAGCACGTGCTGCGATGTTGAAGCTGAACTCTTGTTTTTCTAGTTTTGATATTAAATAGGATTTGTCATCAGTTTATTCGAGAATGTGATTCTTCGGCAGACACATAAATTGTCGGTATTTTTCATTTTGTCCTAGCCATGTTACTGGTTGATTTTAAGCTTGGCATCTATATCATGTCTACTGATTTGCAGTCGTTAACTGAATAGTATACATTAACTTTAGTTATCTGTCTTATTGGCGCAATTTTTTTATCTTTCATTTTGAAGTTTTATTGCCGCAAGATTAATAACTGTGTGCCAATTTACACCTTGATCATTGTTGGTGCACTGGGTCAATCACATCAGTTAGCGTATAGATCGATTCTAATGTTTGATTGGAACTGATGTACAATCAGATGAGATCTAGGTATGTCCCAAATCTTGATTGCAAATATTGATTCCAACTGACAGATATCAAATACCTTTCTCTCTTCATGCCTGAATATTGATTGATGGTGACATCAAAGGCGGGCAGAGAGAGAAGCCTAAGCACTGTCATGATTGTGAAGGCGTGATAGGCCTCTGTTATAACCTAATAAGAAAGCCGGGATGAAATATATTATTTGTATTATACCTCTTTTGAGAGACGCGTACATGTCGCCTCGGACGATTTGCGGGTACGTTGGCGATGATCTGTTTGAATAATCACCAATCATGGACTGGCAGATAAAAGTCGGACTGGTTTCTATAAAGTTGACGGAAAGTTAGGATTTGTGTAGTCCGTCCCTAAGAAGTCAAGAACATATTTGTCAAGTATGTAACTTGGACTCTTATAGAAATCAGTCTCATGATTTCTAGGTGGTTAGAGACAGAGGCAATGAAGACGGGGGGGGGGGGGGGTGGATTGGTAGATGGCTCAAAGAGGGGGGTAAAGATACATACACCGATGAAAAAGAGGAGAGTAGAAGAGAGACAGAGAGGCAGAAAGAAGAGGGTGTGACAATCTACACATATACTGAAGCCATATAATAAAGCAGAGAGAGAGAGATGAGAGAGAGAGAGAGGGGGGGGAGAGAGAGAGAGAGAGAAGGTGAAGAGAGATGAGAAGAGAGAGGATGAGAGAGAGAGGTTGTTGAATAAAATAGAGAAAAAAAGAATAACGACGAATGGAGAAGATATGGAAGAAAATAGGCAAAATCATTGAATAAATGAGACAAAATAAGTGGCCTAATTTTACGCGGGCGCTTGGAGGGAAGTTGGATGACCGGGTCTCGTAAATTATACAATTATGATAAGAAGCTGCAATTTGTCTCGATGTCAACCACGGTTTCGATCACCGTCAGAGAGTCTAGCCTCAGCCTCGTGACATTAATTAAAATTCAAAACCTGAATTCTGAAAATCCCAAACACCAAAAAAGTCAAAACTATCGACTTCAAGTTATATTTAGGCCTACTCTTAAAAGAGCACCTAACCTTTTTTTAAAATTTAAAAAAAAGGTGAATGAAAAAACAAAAAAAAGCAAACAAAAACAAACTAACAAACTGAACTAAATTAAATTTGCCAATCATTTCAATAATTATTCAGAAGAGTAAAGAATCCTATTTTGTAAGCGAAACTCTTGTCCGAGCATTCTCGTGGAGCTTATTAAAAAACACTAAATAGTTTCTTTCTTTGGATTAGAACCCTTCGTAATATTATATATCTGCACTAGAGCCAATTATAGGTTGTCAACCATTTATTATAAACACTAGGCCGACACGAAGAGGCGAAGAGGATTTAAAGAGACTGCTTTGTATCAATTAATACCAATTTATCTTTATATATACATGTAGTGTTGATTCATTAAAGATTTACTGAATAATATCTTTTATGATAGAATGTATTTCTCAGATATGGCGTTTTTCAAATACATTATATTCAAAATGAAAACATGTAAAGTCAGCACGATCATGCCGTTTCATCAAATGGGGGAAAAAACTTACCAAAAGAGGAGAAAGATTATTCATGTCCTAGAAACGCAAGATTCCACATCCAAGATTAAGTTTCTAATTTCCCCTACTTCTCCCCCTTTCCAATAAGACAAATTTTGTAATAAAACTTAACTTCAATCTTCAGTGAATGACACATGTCTGACATTCCACGTTTCGTATCGTTCTGGGGATACATAATGAATTTCATATATCATCATGTGCTCATCTACAATCAAAGAAGAAACGAAAGTGTCATCTTCCCGGCAGTAGGACACAAATGTATGCGCCGACACTCAGTCACTTTTTTTCTTCTATTCTCTCTTTTTTTTTTTTTTAATAAAAATTATTAGGACTGTATATTCCAAAGTTTTACAATTTTGGTCTTATTATTTTGCAATGATGTCATTCCCCACAGCATCTAATGTTTTAGAATAACAATGATTGTATAAGCAGTTATAAATAAATATCTTCGGTCGTTATCAAAACTTAGCAAATTAGACTTGGGTTAAACAAAAATGTGTTGTAACATTTTACCATTCACATAAGATATTGTTGTTCTTTTGGCGAATAGTCAACTCGAAGTCGCTGCCTAAAATACATGGCAGCTGTTGCGATGGAGGACAGACTTTAGATTTTTTCGTTCGTATTAAATCAAGATTATCATCGCCAGACACTGCAAAATTATTGTAGCAGATGAGTGATAGCACGCAAATGGTCCCTACACCAATATGAGGCACTTATACAATCAATGTTATTTTGTATACTTAAATGCAGTTTTGAACATTCTTTTTAAATGGCGTAATGACAGCTTTTATGATGACACGCCGAGTGTTTGTGGGTTGGTTTGAAGACTTGATCATGTTGAATGAGGTGCAAAGATCAGGGTTCGAGTCCAAGCAGGGCACTTAAAATTTGGCAAGATCATACTTACCAATGTAACATAACAGGGCCGCGGAGCAGGGGGGGGGGGGGCTGGGGGGGCTGCAGCCCCCCCCCACTTTTTTCAGCCAACGTGTACAAAAAGCAAAATGACCATACATTTGTGATTTTTCTGTCAGCCCCCCCCCCCCACTCGGCTCAGCCCCCCCACTTTCAAAACGCTCCGCGGCCCCTGCTAACAGTCTCACATATAGATGATTAATGGGCATAGCAAAAATATGTTGATTAATTAATGTACTTGACAGTCTTTGAAACAATACAATTCAGTTTCGCTATTCATGCTATTAGCTGAGCGCAATCATGCTTATAGCATAAATATAAAAAACTAAATATTGTATGTTTCCCCGAATTTTTATTGTGAGAATAGTCAGTATCGGCTACATGACAAACATTTAGTGGATACACTATAAATACACACCTAGATTAAAAATTCCGTACTGGAGAAAGTGATAAAGGAAAACAATAAAATGCGAGTTGGAAAAAAAATCATAAGCGGAAGCGAAAGGTGATATAAGGACTATCCTAAAATAGGAGCCAAATCCGAATAAATGAGATAACTATTAAGGCAATTCTTGTTCAGTTCATCACGCATGCGCATTTCAAAGGATATATTATCACCGAATGTTACTCCGGCAACCACCTGCCCAACAACACAAAAAACAAACAAAACAAAACAAAAACAAAAAAAGAAAAGAAGAAAGAAAAAAGCAAAAAAACAACAAAGCACCACTAACAGGCAATACCAGAATTGTATTGTTAAAGCCACTACCATTTAAGAATGGCAGCTCACCGTAGTCACTGATATATATAATGTATTTATGTAAATAGCATATCTATTTGAATATTTCAAATATCAAGTATTTTAGATTCATAAAATCTAAGTGTTGTATGGATATAGTATTATCAGAATTGCAGTCAACCTTTTCGACAACATGCCTGTTGACCTGTAGTTGTTAAAGCTTTTGTGATATATTGGTACTGAAGGTATATCCTCTTTATACAAATATGTTTAAAAAAATTATTATTATGATGATTTGTTTGATGATTATAATTTAAGAATAGGTTTTTGATAGTGGATTTTAAACAAAATTGCAATCAATTTATTAAGAATCTTTTATTTTTTTTTTGCATTTTATAATCATTATTATTTCATTCTCTTAAATAAAAGAAAATTGTCTTTTTATATTCTATTGCTATTAATTTGGTCTCACAGAACAGCGACTAACAAACCTTTTCTCTCTTCTAAGTCTCATACCTGTCAGTCATAATCAAGTCAATTAGTGGGATTCGTTATAAAGTATTTTAGAGGTCAGACTCTAAAGGAAGTCAATGTTATTAAGCAGTGTAGTCTCGAGGCTGACTGACGAACAGGCAAACAACCCTGTGTAAAATCGTCAAAGCATTTAGGAATGGGATGTGAACGAAATAACGATATTAAGCTAAATCATCATAATTAACAATTGTTCTCATGTTAAGATATCGATTGCAATTACACTGTGTTCTTTTTCATGTTACAATATTACTCACAACGACAAACAGCGGACATAGAGTCACAATGCTAGAAAAAAAAACATAGAAAAAAAGTTTTACAATAACGACACGATCGATTGTTGTTAGTTATTTTTCTATTGTGGATAATACTTTTGTATTGTGATTCCCAATTGCATGACGAGATTTTAATTTTTCTTGATTAGTTTAATACAAATTTCAAAAAAGTCTTCGCATAATTGTTGCAATGTGCTATTTTGAGGTACAATCAAGACGCCCCGCTTGCTAAAACGATAATTGCTTTTTAATAAATCCCTTCTTAAAGGTGTGAATAACTTTTGATTCGTAGAATTGGCGGCGTCGATCGTCTATCATATTATCGTGTTCAATAGAATGACCCCAGCTGATAGGTAACCATGGTAACAGACAATAGTAGTGTTGATTTATGTGTGTTTGATAGAGGTTGACAATAAGCACGCGCGAGACCGGATGGAGTGCATTGACGAGTGGTCAATCGGTCCGTCGGTCACCCCATCGAGAAGTCGGGCGAGAAGGGGTGGCAGGGCTAGAAGTGTGACACTCGTTGGAAATATTGGAGAAAGAGAAATAGAGAGAGGGAGAATGAAAGAAAGATATACAGAGAGGAATAAAGAAGAAGAATTACAGGGAAATGGAAGGGAAAAATCCTTGAGAGAAAGGGAAATTGAGATAGAGAACGAAGTCAAGATATATGGAAGAAAATATTAAAATAACCTAATGAAAGACAAGGAGACAGAGAGGCGGAGAGATAGAGGGGAATATGTAACATATCACAGAACACCATAAAATGACCAGAAGTTTAATACGGTTCCTAATCAAATTATGTTATTCCGTCCCAACGTGCCATCTCTTCAATATGATTCGTCTTTCTTTTCACAATTTAACAGCAAATCTTTAGCACTCAATATCATTTATATGACCCCATTACTACTGTATGGCGCTCAAATGAAATTTAGAGCAAGCTCGAATCACACTGATCAGATATTAGATAACGGTGTTTTCGGGATTTTTTGAAAGATGCCAAAAAGTTAAAGGAAAAGTAAACGCGAGAGAAGAAATTGTGCAAGGTAATAATATAGTAATCCGGTCTAATTAGGTTGTCAGGTAACGGAAAGAGGTTTTCTCTTTTTGCTAGTTTGCGAGTCAAATTTTGAAGGAAATTCGACTAAGCCCGTTATCCTGGTTTAACCCGGGTTCAATTCCCCCTCAAGACCGGGGTAAGAAGCCCGGTCTTGAGTGGGATATACAGGTGTTTCGCTTGGGTGGAGGGTGGGTAATCTTTCCCCTAGTATGTTTTACACTTGAACTCTCAAGTCGCCCTTAATATGCTCTGCTGTTCCTTTTTGCCCCTTTACTTTCATGAGATTTTCTATGTAACATTCATCCAGTTAATTTCCATTCTTAATCACATGAAAATCTCCTAAGAATGTGGCTGGACGAAAATCACCTGCGATCACTCGTAATGATTATATAATATACCCTTGCCATTTAATTATTGGTGTGTAAACTCTTTCAAATGAAGCATTGAGCAGATGATACGTATATATTGATTTAGCAATATACATTAAATCGAAAACTACTAAAGTGGTTATATAAACTGATAAGTTCCTTCACTGAGAAACTTTTCACATGAAATAATTTTTCTACACTATAGTTTTACCAGGTATAATTGCCATATCAGTATCTTCACCATATGTTTTAGACCAGGTATATTATTACATCCAAGAAATGTTGACCTGATTACCAATGAGTTAGTCAATATACAAAATAGAATATAAAAGCGAGCACGTAAATCACCAGATTTGAAGCTGTGTAACATTTCCCACATCTCTACTGCAGAATAATGTGAAAATGGTGTAAGAATATTAAAGTGCAATCACTCTTTATTTTTTGGATAATCCAAGGTAAGCGCATCATTTTTTTAAAACATTAATGTGACTTATATATTATAATAGATGGACAAGGACACAATTTTTTGCTTTGTATGAACATGATTTTTGCTGACAATACGCAAGTTTTGTTACTCCTCGTTATTAATCTATATGTCGCTACAATGTGGCACATCACACAACATACGATAATGCGATCACTCGTACTAATTCACCTGTCGTTGACCAATTGCTTACGCGCGCGCCAAGAGGGGTGAATTAAGCGGGCGCAGTTGTATTTTTCACCTGCCTTACTGTATTTATAAGCCAACTGTACCTTTACTCTGAAGATGCCCCTGACTATTAAGTCGCCAACTGTCCAAAATTAGCTTCATGTATTATCGAAGGTCCTTTTACGAATAAAAACACACACACTAATATATCACACTGAAATTAGAAAAGTGACCTATTACGCTGTTGTGTAAGATGAGATCGCGCACGGTCCCTCCCCATCAGGTACCATACATGACAATACCAACTATGTCTCTTTTTCTGAGCGGATGTTCTACACTTTTGAAATGATGGACCTGTCTATAATGATCTACGTAACCTCCTGATTCTTGGAGCTATCAAACCACTAGACGGAATATAAAATAACAACATCTTTTACCATTGAGTGCATAATGAGTTCAGCGTATCTTATTTTTTTATTATAGCTATGACAACATTACTATCCTTGACATATAAGCGATTTTTGGATCATAGGGCATCCGAGCATGGTTATAGGTAAACTAGACAACAAGAGAGATAATAAAAACTTTCACAACCGTTTAATTCCTAATGACTCGCAGAACGCATATAAAGATAAAGTAAATTAATAATTAAATAAAAACCACAGAAGGAATAATAAATTAAAATGACTAATAATGAAATAATTGACTTGGTCAGTAATAAGGAGGGTAGTTTGGTATGTATAATAACAGAAGAGGTAGAAAGAAAAGGAAAAATAAATTGATACAGGTCCAACAAGATCACAGAGCGAGAGAGACAGATAGAAAGGTATTGGTGTGGGGGACGAGGAGGAGAGGGCCCGGGGTTGGAGATGGACATGGAGGAGACCCGGGATAATACGTCATTTGCTATTTGACTTCCTGTTCAAGTAAAGACGCGCTGTTTTGCCTGATAAGAAATGACGATTTCCGTTTGCACCCCTCCGTGGACCCTAGCCATGGCTACCCTTGTAAAAAAGACACATGAGCTTTTAACCCCCCTCATACCACAATCCTGGCAATCTACACCCACCGTAGATGTTATCTCCCTCCCCGGTATCGGCAGGGTTAACCTTTCATGAATACTCTGGTGTTCCAAAAATTAAATGATAGAATAAGTTTGAATATAACTACTTTAAAAAATAAAAATTACGCGGGGTAAATATTCTCCTGTAAACCCTAATAATTTATCCAGGCCATAACGTTGGGCATCAAATGTCACATTTTATGCGTAGGTATATGGAGTATAACTAAAGGAAGAGGTCTGACACTTCGATATTTAATTTGTTGGTGTTTGTTAGTACAGTAGAACAATATTGTTAGATATCAAACAATGTTTGCAACACGAAATATTTAGCTCATTAGCTGAACTCATAAGTGTAATGAATACACGAAGATGGTAAGATGGATAAGATGTGAAACAAAAATGTCTAATCTGCAACGATTAAGATTAATATTAAAAATCACACACAAAACAAAAATGTGTAATGTCCATCTCAAAGATCGTCACGCTTAAAAACTAATGCAGGATGTAAATCTGCTTAAGTAAAATCTTACTTAATGTAGAACAATTAATTCAGACCAATCTTACGTAATGTATACTTAAGTATAATTTTAATTAATGTAGAATATATCTACTTACGTATAGACTTACTAATGTAGAATGTTTATCACACTAAGCATAATCTTACTTAATGTAAAAATATATATCTTCTTAAGAATAATCGCTCATGATCTTCTGAAAGATAATTCAACCTGTATCCTTATTTTTCTCCTCATCGTATGTGCGCACACTTAAAAAAAAAGTAGGAGAAATACCCTCACACATCATTCCTATGCACACGCATAACACACATTCACATACACAAACCGGACGAGTAATTTCTTGGCGACCACTTAAATAACGTCCGGTCATTAAAAAATAGCCGGAGCTCTTCCCTTTTCTCTTAAAAACTTCTTTTGAAGAAGTGTCTACCCTCGAAACTTTTTTGTTGTTGTGTGCACACGGTATATCCAAGTTCCGAGTCGGGATAGAGGAAGGGGGCAAATGATGCGGCACTGTCTTTGTGGATATTCATTCAGCTTTTCGCAGCTCGTTGCCAAAGGGGGGATAGTGCAATATTGTGTGTATTATTATTATTATCATCTACCTTCCTTTTGTGGAAAGCGTTGTGGTATTTGACTGGTGATTATTTATTCATGATTATTGAAGCTGTGAGGGATCGTTTTATTTCGACGAAAAAGGGGTGAGTGTCTATTCGTGATTTTTACTGACGGGCGGTGAAGGCTCAAATTTTGTATGCGTCCGTTTAATATGACAGTACTCTAATATGATAGCTTAACAGAAAAATAGAAAATTGATTAGAAGCTACTTCATTCATCATTTAGCGATTCAATTTAAATTTATATGTTTTATAGAGGAAAAATGACACCTTCATGTACTTGTAATGCATGTTTGGCAGTGATAACTATATGAATGTCATTTTTTAATTAAATTTTAAAGACATGTTTCTTTTCGAAATTATTACAATTATACCACACATAATGAGTACAATTTTAAATACGGCTTTTATTATTCATGTATATAGTGCTTTCGGTAGGTTGTTTTTACCTTGTTTTTGGCATCTTTAAATCGTTAGACAAATACATTTTTATTTTGCTACAAAACATGTTCTTCTGCATACGGAATGACATTAAGAATTGTGGCAGACAATTTTGTTCCTAATATTATTATGTCTTACAAAAAGATAAATGTATTTATGAAATATCTATCGCAGTTTTATTAACATTGGAAACCGTATGTTGCATACTTATCTTCTAAATCCGACAGGTGAATTCCCCTTGGCTTAAATCTTTTACGAAATGACATTTTCTCTCTTCATTAATTTACATCGCAGCAGATATTTAAATGCAATTTGAGCTTTTGAAAGATAACAACTTGCTTTCGAATCTTCTTTAATTTTTTCTCCGTCGCATATGATTATGAATCCATGTTATCGCAATCAAAAAGGGCTTTACTTTAAACTCATTTCACTGATAGGTTCATTAATATTCATATTCTTACATCGATAAACACATATTGCATTGATGGATGTAATGAAGACACAGAAATAATATATAAATATAAATATTTTGAGAATATATAATTCTTAATAATGCATTATTATATACATGTTTTATACAATATTTTTTCTTCTTTGGTTAAGATTGATTCCGAAAAAAGCAAATGAACTCAAGATAAAAAAAGAGTAAGGATATCAATTAGAATCGTGATGACAACTGTTGAATAACCTATCTGCTGATTGGTTCAAATATTAAGATCAAAATATGTATAAAATAAGAGAGATTTATCACCATTCTAAGGTAATCCAAATATTTTATATGTACTTCAATCTCAGCTTAGACAAAGCATTTCAACGAACTGTATACTTTCACTGTAAGTTTAGATGCATCTGTATTAGAAAGCAATTCCCCACAACCTGTAGTTATAATGTATGGTACATAAGGAGAAAAGTGGCATTTTTGTTTGTTCATAATACCATTAATGAGAAGGAGGAAAAAAGGGTAAACAAAAGAAAATAAGTATACCTCAAACCATAGTATATTCCTTTAGGCCCAATTCTTTATTGTTTGTAATGTTTCAGGGAAAATATGAGTTTCCTTTCTAACAAAACTAAGTCTTCCGTTGAGGCGCTATTAATTGCTTACAATTGACCGGAAAAGAACTTTTAAAGTGTCAATTATCACTTTATAAGGCTGAATGAAAGTGGTCTATGGGTCCTTGGTTATAGCACAGTATTACCAAGTAATGTGAATATAGGTTAATAAACTATTTTGCATAACACGCACGTAGAAGATTTATTACAGTCCTTAAGCATGTTAAAATCAGTACGATATTGAGATAAGAGATGGAGTGGGTTAAAAGCAACGTGCTGAAACTTTAATTAAATAAAATTATCTTGTTCATCTCGGAAGAAGAGAATTAGCAAGGTTAATGAGAAGAAGGCAAGCAAAATAAGAGAGCTTTAGAAAGTGAAAGGTGAATATACGCATACGAAGAGAAAAGTATAACATGACAACAAAAATCCTTAAAGTTTTTGTTTTTATTTCAACCTGCTTTTTTTATTCTGAAAAAAAAA
>CALNVZ010000174.1:4383408-4407335 GCA_940671915.1 Paracentrotus lividus
ACTCTTCCATATCTAGGTGAAGCCGGTTCGAATCCCAAACCAACATTGAACATTCTTTTTGTTGGTAAATTAGCACTTGGGTAAGTGCTAAAACTGCACTTTAGGTGCTGATTTAGCACTTCAATAAACGTCTATAATTTAGGCAATATTTAGTTAATCGAATAAGATTAGAGATTTTAGTCCAGAATGTAATTAATAAATCTGCATGCAGATACAGTACATTTTTAAATCTAAAGATGTACAATATCCTCAAATGTGGAGATGCAATCTTTGGGTTTCAAGGAGTGATTATATAATCAAGCGTTGTTTTCAAATTTCAATCTATTTTTGTTCATACCGTCTTTCTTATTCTTATTTTCTGTGATCAAATGAATACAAACTTAGAATAAAAAGTCATAATTTTATACAAAAAACACCATGATCATTATTAGATAGAAACTATTGTTGAATATGTCCTCAATTCTTTCAGTTGTTTTCCGAACGTTCAAAAATCCAACCATGTCTAGTCGTACTGTTTTATAGCGTTCGCGTGCCGCGTTGATAATGATTTTCCGGCCTAGTTTTGTTTTCGCAAAAATCATTTCTGGGTCGGTATCTTTCAGCAGGTTATTGTTGAGTCTTATTGAGAGAAACATATTTGCCCCCAATCATCAAAATATGAATGGCCCTTAAGAAGGGGGTTGAGTTACGCCGACAGCTCCCGATGTCTTTATAAATTATCATTTTTTTGAGATAGATTCTAATCATCAAAGAGAAAGAACAACTTAAAATAATAAATCGGAACATCGTTTGTACCTGATATTTCGGATAATCAGGACAATGACGATGTTGAACTTCATTTCCAAAATATTTTCCAAGCGTCTAAATACATCGTCTAAATACATGTATCATAAGCTTCAGTTTTCGTGTTGTTCTTACAGGACTTACGTCATTGACATTTTACATAGCACATTACATACATTGTATATTGATAATATATCATGATCTAAAGTGCTGCACAGTAAAGGTATTTTGATTCACTAAAATAGTGCTGTTCTACATGAATTTGTATACTTTGTATAACGACAAGGTAATTAGTAATATCGCTGGGAACATTATAGATATACCTTGATCAAAGGTTTAAGATATGTTGTGTGCGGTTGTGTGTATTATAAATTTATATTGTTTTATCATCATACCAAAGGTATCGAAAATGCCATTATTCAAATTTTAGTGATATGGTACTTTAGATTTGTTACTTTAAACACAAAATATAAGCAAGAAATAAAAGAAAAATGGGACAGGGCACGCCAAAGTTTCGAGGCTTCCGTATTGATACTCCGAAATGCAACACACATTGAGAGGTGATATCACACTTAGATGGCGTGGTGATTAATCTATGATAACAATCAAGAAATAGATCATCCTGGAAGATTAAACCATTATCAATCCTAAACATGAAACAATCTTGACTTTAGTACTTTATAATAAAAGTAACTGTCCTTTGGTGAAGATATCAGAAGGGGGAACTAAAATGGTTGGAGTTTTTCCCTATTTGGCGTGGCGGAAAGAGATGACAATATTTATTTCCGCCATGGAACTAAATCGTGTCGATGTATACGACCCCAGTGCACGTTTGAAACTCTTATATTATAAGCAGCGCTATTAGTGAGACAAGTCTGTTTTTTTTTAGTTGAATTATCCATTAACTCATCTATTGCCATTTAAGAGCTGACTGCCTGGATATACGCATGACCTAAAAATCGTCACCCCAAGAGGAGTTAATTGTTTTCTGATTCTGGACAGAGCCGTCGCAACGATTATCAATTTCGTTTATCATCCTTCAAACTTTTTAGACCTGGCTTCTTTAATTCGACGATTTTAGATTTGTATGGGCCCCTTTGCCATGACTGAAACGCAACTATCGCAATTTCTTGAATTCTCCATGGACTTTAAATTCAATGCGCCTTCAAGCTGTGTTGGACAAATGCCTTCTTTACAAATTTTGGTATTTAGCGAGTAATATTTCTAAGAATCGAAAAGCTACAGGAATATTGTTGAATGGAAAAAAAAAATATCTGATATTAAACTGAATATTTATCACCACATACTTTCTATATTAGGTTGTTTCTTTTCGTTGCTTTTGATATCGTTATTCTAACGTGTTCGAAAGGTGTCAGATGAGAATTAGTTTATTTATAAGTTCGCCATTTAGATAAATTTGGTCCCTTATTTTGATAATCTTTAATATGTGAAACCCCAAATTTACACACTCTCTGACAATTTGATTTTTATACCCCTATATTATTTATGTAGGTAAATCAATTTGTGTGTATGGAATGCCACCAGTCATATCAATGTATTTTGTGACTGGTATCTATTTTGTTCATTTACCACTCATTCTTTATTAACATATAGTTGAATATAATGTTACGTTATATGAGCAAAACTATCTTTGTTATTGTCTATTTTAGGCAGATAATAATGATAATTTTAACTGGGTTAAACTATGTTTAGGAGTTTAAGTTCAATATCCTAGTTAATCATGAACCATAATGGGAGGGTTATTGTTTTCCCGCAGGACACGATGAAAAATATTTGTGAAACCTGAAATAATATAATCTCTGCTGATTGCGGTCATACATAGTCTGTTTTACGTCACTCACGAGGGGCAAGTGAATTTGTTCATAATTGACCCGGAAGTGGTTAGTGGCGTCTCGCCTTCCCATATTCCACTAGGAGTTGTAGAGGTCAATCTTTAAGCGTTTCCCCCTTCTCTGAAGATTTGTGGTGAGGGGGAGAGATAGAAAAAGAGGAGAGGGGATATAGCGGTGGGGTGCAAAATATAGCGAGAAACTTTCAATTCCTCTTTCACTCGAGCACACATTTCCTTTTCAAATCATTTTTGTTTATTGGACACTAGTGACAACCGTGAAGTAGTTTAGAAGCGGGAAGGATTGAAACCGAGTTTGAAGGTAGTGCTAAACACACCGCCATTAGAAACTAGCATCCAAGTACCCTATTGGTCCGAAGTTTTCACTGCACGCTTTGATGATGATTGGACTTATATGTTGACTGCATCATTTATATATTTATTTCTAAAATTCCGAATGAAAAGTAAAAAAGGACTTTCTTTGATCATTTTCTCATGGATACTATCTTAATTTTGTTCTGTGATTATAGGAAGCACTGTCTGTAGTCTCGGACGACCAGACGTTATTTGAAAACACCTACCGTGACGTGAATAAATCCAACGCTATCGTCTCGTCTCCACCCAGCAATCACATCCTGACAACACCTGTCCATAAGCCTAAGCTATCCGTGGTTGCATCGCCGACCAACGAGAGCCACATCTGGAACTCTTGCGTGCAGGACCACAGAATGAAACAAGAGATAGAACAGCCCACTGCCGGTGCCCACGACGGGCTCCCGGCACCCCAGGGGAACCGAGGGGAACCCGAGTCGCCTTTGGATTGTAGTGTGGCAAAACCCCGTCAGCAGCCACCTCCCCATGGAGCCCCACCAGGTACCATCAATGCAGAGCCAACGCAGGCAGCGCCACCTTACCCGTCGTGTCCGCCACAACCATACCTTGGTACCACGGGTTCTACACCTGAGGAGCGATCGGCTTCAGCGGGTACCACCGGAAGGTCACCGCCTCCAAATGTCACCACAAATGAGAAGAGGGTCATCGTGCCTGCAGGTAAGCATCTTCAATTTTTATAACGAGCATCAAGTCCTTAGTGATCAATAGGCATCGCTTAGCACATAAGATCTGCTAAGACTTAATAGCACGCTTGGCATTACTAGACAAGACCGTTCGCAAGATTGTAATGCAAAAAGTAGCGAAAACTGTAACAAGTTTTTATGGTTCTTAAGTAAGTATTTACTAAATTTTTTAAATATTTAATGGTAGATGTTTCATCAAACTCCACGAAATTCTAATTATCTGATTATAGGCCTAATAAGTCTAAGCAAAACTGCATAATAAAAATGTACAGGTTGGCAATTTCTTACAAGTTAAAGGAACAATCATTAAAATTGATTCAATGGTTCGCTCTTTGAGAATCATGACATACAGTCTGTGTAAAAATAATTTAAAAAAAATGGTACAGTCGGGGAAAAAATAATTAAGGTGTGAAATATTTTCAAATAATGTGTGTATGTGGTACCAAATTAAAGCCGAAAGATTTTCCTTTGTTCTGTATAATTTGCTTTCGTAAGACAAAAGTTATGCTAAATTTTGTGCGACGAGGAACAAATCGAAATCGCGCACTTCTATTGTTCTGGAGCGCGAATTCATGGCCATTATGCGAAACCTACACAAAGGCATGGAACGGCGTGCGAAAAATGGATTTTTCTTGATTGTAGAAAACTAGTCATATCTCAAAAATTACATCACTAAATGTGATGAAAAGAATTGCAGACGAAATTTTTTATTTTCCTGCTTTATGAAAATACCAAACAATACCAGGTTGTGATTAATCTTCATACTATAAAAAAATGTTTTCCACTTGTACAATTTTATTGGACACAGACTGTATTCACATGCCTATAATCTAGAGAAAAAGACATTTTCTCTCTCTCTCTCTCTCTCTGGCTAGCCTATGACTGTACCAACTAAGGAGTTTCATACATCAAAGCTCCTTGACCAAATGAACTCATTATTGTTTTGTGATTAACCACGTCGTTTACCTTCACTCTGATGACGTATATCATACTGATGATAATGTCGGTCACATTAAAAAGACAAATAACAGACATATCAATTCTTTATCATTTACCCATTTTGTTATTGAAAATGCCTCATCGTCGGCATGTTATTCTCCTTCTTCACCCACTTTTTTAAACCCCAACTCCATCTCTCTCTCTCTCTCTCTTCATCTTTCCTTACCCACACCACAATTTCTTCTTAATATCAATTATGGTTTATAGTACTTCACTAAGCCATAAGTGCTTAACCACACATGTTGACGGAGTTATTACAGTGTTCGATTGAACAAAAACAAATCACAATCATTTTATTGGTCATGTTTGTCAACAGAAAGAGCAATTATAATATTCTCTTTTTCAAAACATGGAAAATGTATCAAAAATCATAACCGCATAATATACACTGTTCGTCATAAAGGTGGAATATTTTTTTCTGGCTCAAGCAACATTATGTTGCTCCGTTATTAGTTTCTTGAATGTGTTTGTCACCGCCTTCAGTTTCTGGGATCCTGGGTATATCTTGGACGTTCTCTCAACCCTTCCCGGGGATTTTTCTTCAAAAAAGTTGTCACCCCCAGAAGATGGCCATTTTTGTCATTTTTTCTTATTTTTGGGGCCCTTTTTTTGTTTACGCGACCCACCAAGGCCCCCTCAGTCCTACCTCAAGGAAACACGTCTGAGGTGGAGATTTGTTATTGTTCTTTAAATTAAAACTAGATTTATGGTTACAGGCTCGACTCTTTTGTCTAGGGGAGGGGTCAAATTTTATTTTGATTGGTGTTCAACATTCATTTTATTCATTTTTACATCATGGAAATTTCTATCTTCCCTAAATTGTATTGTAAAATCTCAACCAAACATAAATCAAAATAAAATATTATCAATAATGACTATTTACAGCCATGTCATCAAGGCTAAACAAAATTTAAGGGGAAAATGATGATATTTAAGGGTTAAAGGTGGGTTTTCATTTCTTTTGTTTTCAGCATAAAGATGGAAATGAAATATTCCGAATTTTCACCAATCTCGTTTTTAATTTCAATCCCTCCCCTAGACAAGAAACCTTAGCCTGTCCCCAGAAATATAGATTTAACTTAAAGAACAATATAAAACAGTACACCTCAGTAGCGTTTCCTGGGGGTAGGACTGAGGGGGCCTTGATCGGCCGGGAAAACAAAAAGGGGCCCCAAAATGAGAAAAAATGACCAAAATGGGCATCACGGGGGTTGACAAAACTTTTTTGGAAAAAGGTCCACGTGAAGGGTTGGGAGAATGTCCAAGATATAGCCAGGGTCCCAAAAAGTAAAAGCAGGGACAAACATATTCAAGAAATTAAATTCAGAGCAAAATCATGTCGCTATAGCGGCAAAAAAATATTCCACCTTTATGACGGACAGTGTAGTTCATATCGTCTACTGGGAACCGTGAAGATATCATTCGTTATAGAGGTAATAGGGTGCATGCAGGTAATATGGGCCAGCAGGTAATATGGGCCACCTGAAGCAAATCATGTCGTGACCGTCGACCGGTGCCGGTCCGGTGTGAGCACCATAATGTTGTTCATATGAACTGTATACGAAAATATATTGTCGTGAGAGCATCTGATGCCGAAATTTCTCTGAGAAAATTGCTAAAAACCAACAAGGTAGGTAAAACTTACGGCATTTTTTTACCCTGATGTAAAATTTGATATTTCACAGAATGTGATGATGGACAGAGTGTTTTGAGGGGTAACCTTGATTTTTGTATATTTAGTAAGCTTATAGTTTATTTTTGATCATACTAGCGTGTACAGGTCAATTTGTTTAGTGAAGGGGCTGCCAACTTGTGGCATTGAATGCTTGCCTGACACTGCAACATTAGTGCAGGTAATATGGGACATCCAAAATGGCGGAAATGATTCTGGTACTTAATATTGGGATGAGGCATCAAACTCTTTGCTACGCTTTTTTGGGGTATATTCACAGTATATAATTAATATAAATAACTTATTGTAGGCCTATATTGACTTGTATAATGAAAATAATATTTAAATAATATTAAAAAAAGAAATAATATACAAAATACATAACAATGAAATATATAGTCAAAGGATTTACTGAAGGGTCTTATATTATCAAATTATGTCTCAAAGTTAATGATTTTCAACATTTTAAGTAAATTCCAGACATGGTAGAGTCATTGTAGTTTTTAAAACATACATTAAATACATGTGCCCATATTACCTGCACATGCAGGTAATATGGGCATTTTGGTAATGACGTCAACATTTGAATACTGCAGACAAGGGGGTTGGTGATAATGGTTTTTCTTCACAATAAAAGTTAGAGCAGTAGTTATTGATTCATATAAACAAAGATTAGACTGTGTGTCATTTCGTAATTTTATGCAAATTAGGCAAATGAGCTTAGGGGGCCCATATTACCTGCATGTACCCTAGAGCTTATCGACATTAACAAACAAAAGTATTCTATATAAATTTTATATACTTTTCTCCTCCACGAATACTTTCGCATTAAATAACACAAAATGTATTCGTTTTACGCGACTGTCTCTCTATAGTATAATAAACATATAAAATTCTGCTTTCGACCAGCTTCGCCGTTTAAAGAATTATGCACCCTCTAAAATGGTCGGTCTGCTCAGACTGTTTAACCAAATAAATTACCATGGTTCATTTTCATTATCATACAAGTTACTCCATTGGTATTCTTCTCGCAATTGATATCATATCCAGACAATAAATCCAGGTTTTGATAATTTAACACATGCACCTGTGCAATATGCGTTGAACCTTTAAAGAAGAGTTAAGCAGTCGTTAACTCATCAGAAATATCATGGTTTTGACTTGATAAGAGTCGCAGGAAGTGTTCTATTAGTGCATGGCTACCTGTAGATCCGAGTCCTGAAAGCTTTTCACGTATCCAAAACACTCCTTCACATTGCCAATAGACTAAGAATTATAAAACAAGGTCAATCCTGCAATAGATAGACTTACTCAGCTGTCAATTCAAAAAGATATAACTATGATAACTGTGCAATGACAATTACGTCGTAGAAAATCTAGTAAGTCCTAATAATGTGTCCCCAAAAAATATTATGAAGATTCCTAAATAATAGGGATACTTGTTCTTCGAAACCTTCTGCCAAATGTTGGAATTCTTGACACATAACAAAGTACAAAATAAATTATTTATCATTGGATAAAAAGTGATATTTTCTTTTGAGTGTTTTGAGTTATAAGGAGTAGTAAAAGTATGTTACAAAACTAAAACCTAACTCGACTGATTTTTGAACTTACACTTACTCTGGCTTTCGAATCAATAGATTTTAAATCCTTTGACGGGCAGCTTTAGTGTTGGCCTGTTTGTTGGTTTGCAAGCCGCTATCAGACCTTCAAACAGTGAGAACATGCTTTTTCTAAACTTGTGTATGAGCGTGGACATATTGCAGATGGGAGAGAGCCCGGGAGAGGAAAATTCACTCATCAATTAATTAAGATTATGGTGAAAATAAACCGGACCCTTATCGCTTTGAAAATGACTTGACTGTGGTTATAGGAAGATGGTTGATTCCATTACAGTGTTCATGGTTTGTATCAATTAACTACATGTTGATGGCAATCCTTGCTCTTAAAGGCCCCGTTGGAGTTCACATTCTTTGAAATGTAAAACAAAAACAATAATATGCATTATTATTTATTTTCCATCGCACGATGGTATGCAGATATTTTGATGTTTTGAATTAAAAAGAAAAGCCGAAAATCTTTTAAGTAGGTATTTAAAGCATTGACAATAGAATGATTGGATCTACTTCGTGAAAATGGTAAAAATGCTTAGTTTACGAATTAAGGTCACACTCTCATCCAAACTTTATTCGCTTTCTTCTAGATGCTGTGCAATAAATTCGATAAAGTGAGAGCTTCATGTACTGATATAATCGCGTATCTTTTTATCCAAAGTGATTTTGATCTAATCGGATAGTGGGTCGTTTCAGTCCGATCTTCATTTAGCTTTTATTTCTAGAAATAACTCGTGACATCACAAAAGGTCTTGTGGGAGTATAGCAGGCTCACGCAACAACGCGTCCCTTGGAGTCAGTACAAGAAACATTCAAATCCTTTGTACATATTTCTACATCAGCATAAAATTTGTGGAAATTTAAATTTTGGGTTCGATTATGTCAGGCAACATCTAATGGGTATACTATAGAATGATATTCATACGGCATGGAGTGCTCCCAAACCGGTAAAATCATTCTGTGAAAAAAAAAAATCAAAACTAATAATTAACAAATCCCTCCCCTCCCTCACTTTATATAGCTTCATCTTGGGTTTCGTTTTGTCCCTCATCATCAACACTAGTATAAGTTCTGCTTTTGTTTTTTATTGTTATGTTTGTTGTTTATTAGGATGCCCATAATGACAAATTACATTTTTAGGAGGATGTTCAAAAATATTGATACGGAATAATGACAATCGATGATGATGAATTTTGAGAATAAACTAACGATTGTCAAAAGCACCAAACAAATTCAAAACGCATTATAAAATATTATAAAATGCACTCGAGGTGCAGCTAACATACAAACAGCGCTATACCTCGGAGTGACATAATGTGCATGGCACAAAGTCCCCTGCTTTGTTATTACAAAGCATTGATCTTCCACCACTGGGTTGTGACTAGCAGACGACGTTTTGGAATGAATAATACAGAAAAGGTGCATGGACTATACAAAGATGACCCCACGTGACACCTGCCTGTCACAGTCCGCCATTTCTAGCCTGCCTTCAAGGAAAGTCAATTACTTTTATTTCATCTATTACAATGCAAAGGCAAATAGATGAGTTATTGTTAAATCAATCTTAAACAGTGATGTTATAAATAAAGAATGGACTTGTAGTAGTGAACTTATTGTTGGGTATTTAAAATGCAAATTAAGACGAAAAAAAGTGCTCGAAAGTTTCGCTCAAATATTCATCAAACCCTACGCATTCCCTCAAGCTCATTATACGGTATTCCCCAGTAAAGTCCTACATGTAGTTCCAATCTTAGACCGGGAGTCCGCTGGCCTGGCAGACCTGCTCTAGTAGGTCAACCTTCCTGACAATGTTCGTTCCATCGCTTGTATGGTTTGACTATTGGACATGACATGAAGGGGAAGCACGCAGCCCCTAGCCGCATAGATAACCATCAGACTTGAAGAATAAAGCCATGGGACGGATACTGCCTAATGAGCTCTGTGAAATACTATCTTCGAACGGTGCGCAATGAGACGAGGATAAGACTGAGAAAGAGGGGGGGGGGGTGAATGGAGGGGCGAAGTGAAAAATTTATTTGAAATCTAAGACAAGGTTACATAAGAGGGTGAGGCTAGAATGAAATACATTTATATTTAAAGGAAGGATTCTTGCCGTTTTGTAAATACTCACAGCTTTAAGGTACCAGTTAACAAATACTTTCTAACTTACTATTTCTTTTAAAGCCCCTCTGAATCACCCCTCATCAGATTACAAGATAACCCGTTTTCCTTTTAATGTTTCCTTATGAGGATGGTTTTGATCCCATGGTGGATGAGGATAGAAAGCGACCCCGAGGAGAGCATCACCAAACCCCTTTCCTTTATCCCTCTCCCCTTCCTCCCCCTCCTCTTCCCCTCCCGACTCACCCCTCTTTCTTCCCTTGTTCCATCCTTACTTACCCCTCTGATCGAGAAAAACGCTCTTCAACATAAAGTTATTAACCTCGACCCATCAGCGATTTTTTTTTTCGTATTATTTATTTTGGTTTAGTCTGAGTGCATTATACAGAAGTTTTAAAAAGTTATTTCGAATTTGCATTTGTGTTACGCACGACCCAAAGAGTTTTTTACACCAAAAAATATGAATGTCAGGACTTTTAAAGAAGTTTTTAAGGGTGTTTAAAAAAAAAAAACCGCACAATGTTAAAAATTTCCCTGGCATATTCTTATTATGACAAGTATTATATACTTAAATTATACGGTACACAATAATGGCAGTGTGTACACATGCTTTTGTCAAGGAATAAATAATCATAATAATTAAAGCTAGACGCTATGAAAGGTAAAATGTCTGTTCCCGAGAGACATGTTGAAAACAAACCATCATCACCATGTCAAGTAAAAAAAAAAATCAGGAAATTTGCTTTGAAAGATCTTTGAACAAATACATTAATATACAAGTCATTTATTGTGTTTAAAATATTTATGGTTCCAAAATGGATTGTCTTGAAAATATTATAAGACAACAATATAGCATTATAGGATCTCTAATACAACACTTGTTCTTGACTTCACGAGCTATTAGTCGTGTCAAGCCCGAGTTGCTGGCCAGGTTCACAGCGTTTGACGCTCGGGACCCTACGGGGCGTTTCCCGAGGGCCAAGCAGGGGTAAAAATAGGATGTCATTTTCAACCCGAAAGACAAAATGTAAACACAAGGGCTGTGTCGAGGAACTATTCTTGGGAAGTCTAGAAAACAACCAAAAAGTGGGAAAAGAGAGAGGGAGAGAGAAAGAGACAAGGAGAAGAAAGTTTCTTCTTTGAGAGGTAAAAAGTGCCGTGAGTAATGCTCGTGATGTTCAAGTATAAGGCCATGAATAGCTCTGGATATGTCTGCTATATTGTTTTTTTACAAACAAAGTCGGCTACTGATCATTTTACTTTGTAGAATGGGATCATGATATTATATCTAAAAGAACAGTTTTTGACGTTCATACCAGTCTGAATGCATTATAATTTTATTGCACGTTTTGACATCGTTACAATTATAAACTGTTGTTGTTTGTTTTAGCCATCTACAAGAGTCGCGTTAACGAGTTACTGAATATATTTAGAAATAACTATCCCGTTATTTATCTTTTATTTTTTGTTCCGGGGGTGTTTTTGTTTCCATTTAAGGATATCCTTTTTTCCCCCTTAATTTTGCCGTTATATTAATAATCATCGACAATAAGATTCCGATAACTAAAGTTAACAAAGAAAAGGATTAAGACAAAGCTGCAAACGAAAAGTTTCTTGAGAGTTTTAGTAGTCGAAGATGGAACATAGATAAGACTTGTGAAAGAAGTGGAGAATATTTTGAATACATCTAAAACCATCGTCAAACATTCAAACAACATTACTGAAATCATCTTTGACAGAATAGTGTCATACAAATAACCCGGGTAACGAAAACATGTGTGATTACCATGACAACAAAGTTTCTTCGTGAGTTACGTGACCATTGTCTTATATCATCCTTGTCTATCGATAAAACGTAGGACCTACAGTGATTTTTTTTAAAATCCACATTTTAGAGGTTGTCTTGAAATTACGAAGAGGGATTTCAGTTAGTTAAGGATTCATGCAATAATATATCTATACTGATGATAACTGACCAAAGAATTCTCGAAAGGTAATTTCAGAAAATTAAATGAAAAGTAAACAAATTGAAAGATACATTTTCAACCACAGAGTATACAGGAGGTCTAATAATCATGTTCTTTTAGGAGGCATTTGTCTTCCGGGAAAATTAACCCCTTGCACGGTTTGTTGATATAAACGGTAGGAATTGTATTCAACATGCACTTCAGTCTTGTCAAAAGCAAACTTATATCGACAATCGATACTTTTCTACAATATTTTATATAAGCATTAAGTACTGAAATAAGGGCATTTGGATACACATTCAGTAAGACCTTTTCTTCAAAAATTCCCCTACGTTTTCTCTGTATATGACTTGTAGACTCGATTTATAGACTCTTCCATAGACTCTCTAAACATGTATAAGTCTGGTTGCGTGCTAATAATATAACAGCTAAAGTCATGTACTCATTTCTAAAGTTGACGGAACGAAGTTTTTCGAAACCGTGGAAGGCAAATTCGTTTTGACGTATGTCCCTCAGCAGTAGACCTTTACCGGAAACAACATCAATTGTCGGCCGTGTCTATCGGCCTGATGGGTGCTACACTGTGCTCGTGGGCGCGTGGACGAGCCAGGGAAAGGTTGGGAAAAAAGAACTTAGGAAGACAAGCTAGGGAAAATGAAGAAAAGAAAAAAAAACGATAATAAAAATACATAAACAAATAAATAAAAATCGATAAAGAATTGAGAGACCATAATTATTCGAAGCTCTTATTTTTTTCATTTCATTAACACTTAAGCCTACAGTAGGCCTATACGTTTGAATACAAATATGAATGGAAGAAGTGTAACCAATAGCATTGCCACAGAAGTTAAAAAGCTATATTTCCATTTCATAAATACGTTGGGAATTATTTAAGAAATTATTCAAAGGTCGTTATTTTGGAGAGTAAGACATTAATTGACTGCAGGTTACGAAACAACGTTTATACTTGTGTTGATAAACAGACAAGGCAGAATGTACAGCCCACGCGTCTATTCTATTCTGCCTCTGGTTATAACGTGTGTTTTCTGTTTGGAATTAGAGCAGAAATGTGTATTGAATTTAGGAAAAATCTTCTAGGAATGCCTGGATGAAAATCTGAAGCTAATTAAATGCAATAAATCGTACATTTTGTGACATATCATTTGAAGAGTATGATGTATATACAAACCTGGGCAGCATAGATTTATGTATTTGTCACAACGTTATAATCATGATTATGACACTGATGTATTTATTTGTCATTTCTGCATTCTTTTTATTATAAGCAAAAATTGTAATTGATTATAATTTGGCACAAAGGACAATAATATATAAAGGACATCAAATGCAAATAAAAAGTGCAGTTAATGTTTCTAAATGTACTTTGTGATTCGATTTTTAATTTTGTTTTTATTGATACCTGCCATGTACATGTTGTATCTTTTATTTATCTGATTTGCATGAACCCTATCCTAAAAGACCCACTTTCAAATTAGACATTAAACATCTACGATTGATGCATTAATCATATAAAGCGACCTTGAATTAATACCTACGTTAAATGGCAGACGATTTGAACAGGTGCATTTTAGCATGAAACGTACACCTTTCAAAATCGATATATCAATACATTGAACACAAACGATTATCAATCAAGTCAGAAATTCGTCTATGTTCATCATGAATGTTCGATGAAATGTTTTTATTATGTTCATGTTCATTCCTTGAAAGTTGATAACATAGTCACACTGTCGTTTCAACACCGAACTACCAAAGCATTGGTCATTCGATATAATGTTAATATTCGTTTTGTTGAAGTCGATCTTTTGTCAATATGGCTGGGTTTTGAGCTCAGTGCAGACGTTCTCTTCACCAACACAGCGATCAATAACACATAGCTATCAATCAATATCACGATTATAAAAATAGAAATCAACTTCATTTGTATTACGAGTGGCTGGTTTTATGATTATGTTTAAATCTGAGAGAGACAAAGCCGCAATAAAAACACATGTTAGACATGGTTTTATGAATAAATGCGAAGGTTGCTATATGGATATTATTGAAAGAAATTGGAATCTCAAAGATAAGGGATGCAACCTATCACTTACTAAACATTACCTTTCACAATTCTGCATTATGGATAAGCGTTGGTTAGCTCCGTATGCTCGTATTCGATGTTCGGATTTATCAATGGTTTTTATTTTTTTAGGTGAGCGGTGCTGGCTTGAAATGTTTTACAGTTAATTTTTTCTCAGATGGTTCGTTTTGAGTATACATCAAATGTTTCAAGCACCTTGTATTTATTCACTCGTTTTTTAAATATAATCATAAATATATCGACAATTTTGTGATAGTTATTCTGTATTGTAAAGTCCTAAAAGTTATGAAAAGAACGGCTTTTTCAATTTGTCAGTCCCGCATGTTAAGATTCATGTATGCCTCTCTTCATTTCTTTTGTAGATCCCAACATGTGGACTGCTGAGCATGTACAGCAGTGGGTCCAGTGGGCGGTCAGGGAATACTCCTTACAAGATGTCCAGGTGTCCAGGTTTAACATGGATGGCAAACATCTCTGTAAAATGACCAGAGATGATTTCAGCAGACTTACTAACAATTTCAACGTAGAGGTCCTTATCTCTCACCTGACCTTCCTAAAACAAGGTAAGAATATGATCGGTATCTTCAGTTTAAAGTGGATTATTAAATGTGACTGACAAACTGAATATTTATTCTGTTTCATTTTTTTCAAAATGTTCAAAACCTTAACTTTAGATTAACTTTAATTACTATTACTGACAGACATTGTATCTAAACATCAACTGCATTTACATAAAATATGTAGGTTACATATCTTGTATAGCAATTTCCCACCTTAATTGCACTTTATATCATATCACTTGTGTGCCACATGCCGTTTTCAAGGTACTTGCCACCCAAAATCAAATACAAAATTAGACAAAACCTCTATTCTGAAATTAATGAATCGCTCTCCTTGCTGGGAAATCGCTGCGCCTGTTAATGTGACTGCCCCCTCTAGTGACGAAATATTTCAAGTTTAATGTTTCAGTTGGTTTGAACTCTACATTCCAATGTAAAGGCTATATGATTCTATGCTGTATCTATTTGGGAAAATTTACAAACATTTCTTTGTTACGATGATAACATTTACGGGTCTGGGTAATATTTGATTGAATAGAAACAGTTTCATATCTTGAGAAGATAACACCTTTTAACAAATTACAACTGAATTATGGACTATGACACGTTTAAATTACAATCTAGTTTAAATACCTACTGTAATGTAACTAACAACAAAATGTTCAATTGCATCCGAGGGTTTAACCAAATGATCCCATATACTTTTGAAAAGTGTAAACCCACGTCACTTAACCAATTTTCAGACCAAGTTAGTTCTTCTAAAAGCCCATAATGTCATGTCGTCGATTAAAACTGGCGAGAAGGAGATTAAATTTACTCTTGGCTCAGTGTAGTCTATGCTGAAAGTCTGCCACGCCGTGACCCCGATGTTTTATTCACCTGTTGAGTTACTGCACACCTGAACTACCATGTCACCTCGTCACTATTGTGTTCTTAATCACAAAGACAGGTCGAGATTGAGGGGGAGGGGCTACCTTGATTAGGGGTGAATGAATGAGATCCGGTAGGGGTATAGGCGACAGGTTGTTGTTTACAAAGGGGCGTGGTCAGGTGTAATGTTAGGGGTAAGGTTGCTTGATATTCTCTTTTCGTGTATTTAACGTGTTTGCGACTAACATTGTAAGAATAACAACTGAAACTGTACCGAATTGACACCTTAAGGAATGTGCTATGTTTTTCTATTCATTCGAGGTCGATATGTGTTTACTTTTTGTTTTTAATTTATTTACTCTTGAAACCACTTCCTTGTTAGGATCAAAAGCGATTTTTAGTACAAAAACAAACAAACAAATAACAACAACAACATCAAAAAGAAACAAAAACAAAAACAACAAAACACGTTGTGGCCCTCTTCTTTATTTACCCTTTACTTACAAAATTTTGAAGAACTGCGCCATTCACCTGTTACTGCGTGTTTTCAAAGTGTCCGCAAAAGCTCTAATTGGCCTCATAACTCAGCGCTGTTAATTAGGAAGTAGCTCATCGGAACCTGGTAATCATAATGCCTCATAAGGAGAGAGAGAGAGAGAGAGTGAGAGAAAAGTAGAAGATTGTAGGAGCGGGGTAAATATTTAGGAAGATATTGTATTAAAATTAATTTTAAAAAAAGAAAGAGAGAAGGGGGAGGGACAGATAGAGGGGAGATGCAGAGACACAGATAGAGAGGGTATTAAAATTAATTTAAAAAAAACGAAAGAATAAATACATAGGAAACAAGAATACAAAATAAGACCGGTTGTAGAGAGAGAAGTGAGTGATATTTAGGGGGTGGTATCGTGACAATAAGGGGTAAGAGATTGAGGGAAGGGGAGTGGGTAGGAGAAGAGGAGGGGTAGGGCGGGTCATTGGATTCTTCCTCAGTATCGTCTTGGCTTCTCTTTGTCTTCTCTCAATAACTGTCTTCAATAACGCGTTCTTCTCTGACATTTAGCGACGCGAATCGGACTCCCCTGTTTATATGTTTATTGTCACTTTCCGTTTCCTTTCCTTCCTCTGTTCTATTCTTGTGATCTTCGTCTGTCCCCATTTTTCTCACTTTCTCTCTCTGCTATAATTGTCCCTTTCCCCATTTCCTTCCCTTTTCCCTCTCTGGATGTGAACTGAAAATATCCGTTGTGTTTCATTGTCTCTCTATGTCTTATTATCAAAAAAGGTTTCTTTGAATCAGAAGAAGGGGATGAAAGCAGAGTCTTTCTTTAAAAATATATACTTTTTCCATTTTCATTAAAGAAAAATCAACGTTCATTCGATTCTTTTCAATCTTCCCACCCATCTAATATATCAAGAATTCTATTTACTGCAGCATTCAGTAACGAGATTTCAGGATAGGGGGTGGGCGCCCTGCCCGATCGGGGGGGGGGGGGCGCAGCCGAAATTTTCGGATTTTAACATCTACGTCAATGAGTGGTTTTCAAATTATAGGGGGTGCGTCCCCTGCGCCCCGCCTGGATCCGCCACTGTATAAAGTTAACTTATTTTGAAATGCAGAAACAAAATGGCGTCTATACCGGACACGAAGTATCTTTCGGCATGCAAAGGCAGGCCCAAATCCCTCTTGCTTTACCTTACGTGTCACGTACGCAATTAAGGGATTTTGTAGGACGGAGTCTCGTAATACAAGCCCCGCTAACAAGCCACTTCCCTCCCCCTTTTAAACCCACTGGGTACTCGTAAACATGAAGAGATTCACTGGAGAGCCTTGAAGACAAGTTGGATTGCCCTGCATGAGAAAGACGAGTTTGTCGTATGATCCAAGTGGTACGAATATGTTCATAAGCCATCTTATGAATATTCATGTATTCCATATATGGGGAAAGGTTTTGCGGTTTGGTATGAGTTAGTGCAATGGGTGTATAAGAATGACAAACTTTTTAATCGTCTTAACTAGTTTCAATAGTTGCTTTTTGTTAGTAGATGAGGGTTATATAATACATGTAAGCAGCAATTCAAATAATTCTTCGTCGTTTACAATTTAAAACCACTATCTTTCGTAATTTATGTAAAATGCCGATGATACATATGCATTAATCTATAGGCAGTTGGCAATGTCAATGATAGTAATAAGTTATTATACAGGAATAAGGCATTGGTCGAATGGGAAAGCTCATTGTCAGCTGTTTTCATAAGCATACAAACTGACACAGATCAGACCCAGGTTCGAATCCCAGTCACATCTTTCTGCCTCACACGTAAATAATCATATCTGATTGATACACGTCTCTCCAAACGCAATAAAGAAAACCATTCAATGGCGACTGTATCAGGATAAAAGCACGTATTAAGACAATTCCAATGAAATGTGTTGCGGAATAATGTTTCACCAAATCGATTTGTATTTTGTTATCAATCATGACTATGGGAGTAATGAAAAAACGAGGAAAATAAGAAACAAAATGATGATTAAAAAGGTGATTGCTACGCAAAAACCAATTGTAATGATAACTACTTTTTATATTTCATTACTTTTATGTAAAACTAATTGCATTAAACGTTTTAAACGCAACGCTCCATGTCTCAGCTGATAGCTAAGTTCCATGTATACAGCTGAACAACAGATGGCGCTCAACGATTTAACTTCAAAACGCCCAACTACCGCTCACCGCACGAAGGTGAATAGAATATCATATTGAATACTGAGCACTACAAAATATAATATAGACATGCACATATTATGTTGCAAATAATCGACAGGGATCTTCCAAACAGATTGAAGAGCGCCATCAAATATACTTTATGCATGTAGTTAATCCGAAATAAGATTTCCATACATCATTACATCACTGATGAACATTATAAGGCAAATCATGAAGCTCAATTCCATCTCAACTTAAAATTTTCTTTTAATCCCGGCAATAATTGACATAACGTCGCTTTTTTTTAACTACACATGCTGTGATCAATTCGATTTGATCATTGTTTTCGCATTGAGACATTTCGAGAAAATTAATATCGAACATCTAACTTATAACAAATTTAAAGACATAACGCAATCACTCAAATACGAGTGTAATTCTTTCTAGGAAAAAAAAAACCCAAAACAAAAACAAACATAAAATTTAGCCATTTATAATTTGATAAAACATATGGCAGTTGTGAATTAATATGCCTTGATTTACATCCCCACATTCTGCCTTTCATGGAAAACAGTGCTACCCTTAAGTTAAGATTATTACAAGTAATGTCATTTTACTGCAATGTTTGAAGATCAATCTGGCGCCCATATTTTAATGACCTTGTTTTATTGCCTTCCACGACAATCATTCGAATGTTATGAAGACTTGAGATAAGAGCGTTGCCTAACATAAGGGGTGACATACTAACATCTAAGGAGGTGTCATAAAGCAATGGACTCTACCCCCAATAACTCCTGCCTTCTAGAAGTGGTCTTTCTTCGACGAAATTTGTATTAATCGCATTCTTGAAGTGGTTAGCTCTTGAGCCAGTCCGCAATCGAACGTCTCCCGGCCCTCTCGTATGGTTAGAAATTAATTGATATGACTTACATCATAATCTCGTCTCTCCGCTTATTATCAAGAAGTAAAAACTGCTCAAAACAAAGTTACACATGTTGTTTTATTTTCATAAAGAAAGCCGAGTGAGTGGGAGAGAGTGTATAATTATTATTACACAGTTCATCTTTAACTTGCCGTGCTGTTACATAGATGTTTCCAAAGAAAACAAAACGATGTGCTTGTTGTCATGGTTATGCATTGAGATAGTCCAGAAAGGGTGTATGCCTTCATTCTTCAACCCGTCTTAAATTAACGCTCAGTACTCTTATTGAATAGACTTGACGGACTGTTACCATGCTCATAACAAAGTGTTCATTTTGTTTTTGTTTTCTTACCTTTACACATGTTGTTAATTACGTGACTTAGTTTTAATTTCCACACTTTCAATGAATCCAAATATTATTTTTAGATTATGCAAAGCACGATAACTGAATATATAAATCAATAAGTATTATTGACTCTCTTAAAATCTTATTTCTTTACCCCTCCTGAATCATTGCCGTTAGATAAGAAAGGCAATTGAAACTTGAACTATTAAACAAAAATCCATTTCCTTGGTTGAAATAAATAAATTAAAAAAAAAAAAAATCAGATTCAAGCTCAGCACATCGTTTTTCTTCAAATTTTATTTTAAATGATTACATTTTATAACTCATGTCTTCACTCACCAGAAATTGAGGCCTTTTCCATGGATGAGTAAGTTGTGAATGGTTTAGCGGTTGGCTGTTATAACATAAAGATTCTTAGCATGAAAAACATATGTAGCGTGAGCTGGAATTCAGAAAGGAAAAATGGGTATTCTCGGGACAAACAAAAAGCAAAAAAAATGCAACTAGCTGATTCAAATTTCCCTTGTAATGTCGTTATTGGTGGACCTGTTAGATTTCATATTTATCTCCATTTATTTGTATCACAATTCTCTGCAGCTCCACTGCCCAATCTAACATCCGATGATATAGACAAAGCGCTGCAACCCAGTCCGAGGCACCCACCTTCCTCTCAAGGTACGTAGGTCATCACACATGCGCAATACATATTTTATTAGACCTCGGGTCATCGAACATGTGCAACAGATAATGTCAAAAGCTTAAAAGCTAACATTAATCTAACAATTTTTATTGTAACAGATATACATTTTATTGACATTATTACTAAATGGGGTCAATACTTATTCCCGAGGAAAAGACCCAAATTCCTAAATAAGCATTATTTTATATGAATTATACAATAATTGCTAGGGGTGTAACATTTCATCATATAATAAACTAAATTCCATTCTTAACCTCCCCGCTGCGCTGTTTTTGATTTAAGACAAGGAAATTGTGAGAATAAACGCAGGGTTCAATACATCTCGGGAAATTTGTAATCAGTTAGTATTTTTGCATGTTGAACATTTTGAAGATTATTTATCATGATAAATGACCCAAAATTTCACATTCTGATTAAGAACCATTACAAACGTGATACCGATAATAACTTTAACGCCGGGGTTTATGACATCCATTTGATATTGTTTTGTGTATCTGCTACGATTTCAAATATATTTTATTTTCTTTTTGTTTCTCTCATTGTATTCTACCCACTCCTTATTTCTTTTCAACTTCTGCTCTCTCCCATTCCCAGGTTACACTCCAGGGGCGAAGAGCAATCTGGACACAGACAAATACAACGCAGCAGATCATCAGACTACACTGGATTCAAATCCATCAGGTAGGACAACGCCCTCTCTTGGAGAACATTGAATTATCCAAAGAAAGTGCAATGGACTGAGATAATCTAAGGACAATCATAAACTTTACGAAAATGAAGAAAGCAAGAAAAATATGCAGCAAAATTAGTTATTATGAATGAGAATAGATACGATGGAATTGAAAAACAAACTCCTTTTTGAACAAAAGTAAGATAGCAAGAAAGAAAAAGGAAAGAAATAAAAAGAAAAGGAAGACAAACTGAATAACGAAGAAAATATTTTTAATTACACATTATATCTGCAAGGCGGAGAGAAAAAACAACGAAGTCATTGTGACGCACCTTGGGTTGTTGAGCAGATTAATTGAAAGCATAAATCATTTTTCATTAATAGAACAGTAATCCACAAAACCTACCTAACACATCACAAAATATTTTTGGGGTCATAATTTTTCAATTTCATCTTATTATTATTTTTTTTTTACAGGTGGGTCCGCCTTTCCATATCCTCCTTCCACTACTACCACAGTAGACAGTGCTCACCGCATGCCTCGTACAGGTAAATTCAATATTGATTGATTGAAAGAGAGCAATATAATTATTCTAGTTCATTTAGTTCACTTATTTTGTTTGTACCATTCAGTCTAACTATGAGTTGATGGTTCGAGCCCCTATCCGTTACGTAATGATTATTAACAGGAAACTCTTTTGGACGAATGGAATTGATGCCTTAGACAAGAAGCCATCTCACAGTTTTGAAACTTCACCCTCGGGTAACACGTGCACTAATCCCTGAACCATATACTGTACATGTATAGTTAACGTAAAACATAAAGATAATAGACCAATATGGAATTATTCCTTATCTAGACAAGCAATAGCGTTCAATGATTGTATTTGATTATTATTTCTTTCTTTCATTCTTTATTATTTAGGGAAGGGGTTACAAGTCTTTATACAGAAAAAGGGCAAAATATTATTATTATTATTATTATTATTATTATTATTATTATTATTATTATTATTACTACTACTATTTCATTCTTTCTTTATTTATTATTTAGGGAAGGGGTTACGCGTCTTTATACAAAAAACCAAAAACGGGCAGAATATATTCCGTGATAATTATGCGTGAATTGAATAAAGACTAAAAGCTTTTTAAAAGTATCAAATTCTTCTGGAATTATAATTATCATTATAGTGGTTATATAGTACTGCAAAAATGAATTTACTCAATTTCAAATACGCATGATAAAGAAATCATTAATATTTACACGATATCCATGATATCTCTAAAAATACATGTAGAATAAAAAAGGGCAATTTTCAGCAAATAATGATAATACTTTATAGGACTGTCTACCGTAATGTTTATAATTAAATAAGCTACATGAGAAAACGTCTAGCTATGTCTTCTCCATCGCATATCAGAAGGATCATCTACATGTTTGTCTTGAGAAGAAAAGCTTTCAAAATGAAATTAAGATTTCCCCGGCTCGGCAGCAATTAACCAAAATTATCCCTCTACTGAAAAAAGTATTCTTTGCGGAGAGATTCGCCAGGAAACAGGATAAGAAAGGCGTTCTTTGGGTTGAGATCAGGGTTTGTGTGGATAGCACACAGCGCAGTCAATACCAAAAGCTTTCCTCTGACACGTGCCTGTATTGTGTATGTTGTGATTATTAAAAAAAAGTTGAGCCGATCGGAAGTAAATCGTTTTAGTGGCCTTACGGTTTTTGAGAAAAGACAGGAAAACGAGGAAAGCGAGTTCGTGAATAGGATTGGAGAGTTTAGCTTTGTCGATTGAGGTGGGGATTTGGCCACTATTATGTTATTCCTTCGTTTGGCTTTGGTCGTTGCAGAGCTAAACATTGCAGGGGTATTGTATCGGACACGCGCCGTCTTAATTGGCCGACGCAGACCCGTGCGAGTGACGAGAGCACCCCGCTCGGGGAGAGGGACTATGCAAATACTAATAAAGGCAGGAACTCGGGCAACAAGCATGCTTTAGGTCTTGATTTAAGGTTTACTGTTAATATCGGGTACTCGATGAGAAAACCTAGCTAAAGCACGCTGTTTCCTTCATTAGTCCGACATTGCATACGATATTTTATTCATGACACTCTTGGAAGAGCGAAACACTTATGTAAATCTTTTGACACAGTATAACCAACAACATACTTGGATCGAATTATCATCGGTATCCTCCTTAACTTATAAAAGGTAAATGGGGATGATTTTAGTCGGTATCAATATATGGTGGTGGGCACATAAATAACTATTAGTTACGTCATCGATGATGTATCAAACAGTGACATACATTCTTGGTAAAAACTCATTAGCTCTACACGACAAACGATTTTTTCGAATTGTCTTACTTTTAAAAAGACAGTATTTGCGAGTAGGGCCTAAATTGTTAAAACATTGTGCATCCCACTCATATCGCAGAAAAATATGAAGCTAAAGAAAATTTGGGATAACCTATTCACCGAGAGAAGCAATCATAAATAGCATTATTCGACAAAGCTTTCATTATACGCAAAACCCTGATGACTCTTCAATATTTTGATGAAAATAAGAAAAGCACTATAGCTAAACACTGGTGATGAATATCAAAACCCTCAAACAGTGTCGCAAATTATGTCTATTGAGTGAAAAGGGTTAGTTTGATAATAAAATTATGATGCAAACCGTTTGGCCAACAAAAATTGTCAATTTTCTCGGAGCTCTCCTTCTATAAACGAGTAAGTTATAGGATTCTCTTACATGAAGTAGTTCAAGGAATTCTGCTGAGTGGGACAATACCAGGGAACGCAAAGATAAAAGAAGGAAAAGAGACAGAGAGATAGCTAGAGAAGGAGAGAAAAAAATATTAAGGGCCAAAGGGGAGCTAGGGTTACACATACGCCATGCCGCCGGAAATACGAGTGATTTGGCGGTAGAAAAAGGGGGGCTGATATTAAAAGAGAGAAAAAAATAGAAGGAT
>CALNVZ010000174.1:4409846-4431044 GCA_940671915.1 Paracentrotus lividus
AAAAAAAAGAACAAGTAAGAGGAGAGGCGAATGAGAAAGAGGATGAGATGATGAAGAAGGTGGAGGGGAAAAAAGACGAGGTTTATTGATTATCGCGCGACGTTGAAGTCCCGGAGCGGAGGGGTCCACCCGCGTCTCCGCGTTACTCATTGCTCAAAAAGTTACGTGCCTTTTAGCGTTTGATGAATGCCCACTGAAAATGGGTCTGCATTATTGACTCGGGTAGACATGGCAGTCAACGATCATTCCACTGTCTCTTTCAGACTAGGTGCAAACAGGGACATTATGAAAAGAGGAATCGGGATTCACTAAGGGCTTAAAGTCTTTGCTCCCATAAACGTAGAAAAACAAAGTTAAACGCTCTGCTTCCAAACCATAAGTACCAAAATCGACACTTTATTAAAAAAAAATCATTTAAGAATAGAAAAAGGGCTAGGATCATGAAATATATGGGGGACAGGGGGACCAAGCCCCCAATCCTCATCATAATCCCATATTTCTTTCTCTCTGTCTTCACCGTGACTCCCATATTATCGTTATGATTTCATGTAATGTTGCATTTCTCCATCTCATCCAGTTTTCCTTTTTGCCCTCCATGCCCTCGCCTCTAGTCTTCCAAACCCTCTTATTTCGACAATAGAAACTATCAGCTCAAAATATTATACATGAGATGAACCTATGTGCTTAGGGTTGCAAGGTTGTAAGGGGTAAGACAAAAGAACATTATCGCAATTAAGCGGCACTGTGAGCATTGTGAGATGGAGTTTGATGGATGGATGCGCTCCGGAGGGGTGTGAGGATGTTGCTTGGTGGTTGCGCTGGTCCTACACAGAACCCTTCACAAATGATGAATGTCCTCATTTCTACGTGATTATATCTGGTTTATAAGTCACTGTTAATACGCCTTGAATGAACTCGAGCAATATTTGAACAGTGTTCCGAGTCAGCATGGCGATGGGATTTTAATTAGCAAGTTTACAGCCCTGGCCAAGAAACAGACAAAGTCAATCAGAAGGAAACTAGCATAATAAACACAATGAGTATAAAGAAAAGAAAAATGCAATAATGTTACATATACATTGAATACAAGGACCCCACTATTATGACCAAGGTTGTACGTTCTTTAAGATTGAATTTAAAATGGTGATATAAAATTTAGAAGAAATTCTTCACTATTGTAAACTTTGATAGTTATTAGTTAAAATAAATACCAATACAAACAATACTAAAAGAGGGGTTGGAATGGAAATAGGAGGCAATCTCAAGGGTTTGGGAACTAAGTTCGATCTAAGTTCGACGAAAACAAAAAGCAATAAAGCAGGGAGTACTTTGATGACGTGTAACTGATCCAACAGGTCGCAATTAAAGAGTTGGATCGAGGATGATAATGAATAATTGAACTATATAAGTAACTCCTCGAGCTCTACGACAGATGGATGGCAAGAAGATAAGGGTGCAAGATGAGAATTAATAGATGTCTTGGATGTTCAGAATGTTTTGGCGAGAACAAAGGGCAACCAGTCATGAATAGAGAACATCTTTCTAAGTTCCAATGTGAAAGTTTTTTTTTTCTTCCAATCCTCTATGAAGAGAAGACGGCGTTATGGTGGCAGCGCAGAAAGCAATAGGCTCCAAACGATGCAGGTCGGTATCGATAACAGGAAAACGGAAGGAAACCATCATTGCGCATGCATGGCGGCCATATTGGATAGAGGGCGGTCTCCGTCTCTCGTTTCACACTCTTTTACCCTCGCACCAACTACATGCCTTCAAGACCCATCACCCGTTCATTTAACATTCATAACTATTCATTTAGTTTTATCATCTCAAGGTGGAGCCAAATGCTCACGTATTATATCGCACTTCGGACCTACCCGACCGTCTGTTCACTAATTTCTACCGCATTGCCCTACTTACTTCTCCGCATAGTCCTAAGAAGATTCACTCCACCCGTATCACCGTTCACCGGTCGTCTCCTGCTCGTCACCCAACCTATTGATCGTTACATAAAACCCCCAATTGTTCAGTCAAATCGAGACTCATTACTCCACCACAGTTTCCCTTACGGTGGACACGACTCTAAGCCACATCGCTCCAGAGCAATTGCCCTATATGCACCCGATTGTTCAATGGATGATACGGAACGAGCCCGCGAGCAGGGCGTGTTCGGGAACATCTCAAGCCGTCATTTCCCCCGAGTCGTGGGGACGAGAAAGTTGAGGACTTGTTCATGTAACCACCCTCACTCGCAATCCTTAAGCCGCCTTAATTGAATAATAAATACCAATACAGTTCTCCTCGCTATACATATACTCGATGTATGTAGACTTACTATGCTCAACTCAAGACATCTTATGTTCACAATCCTTGGTCTGCCTAGCTATAGGGAGAGACATGACAACTATAGTGAACAACAGTCTCCGAACATCATGGTTATGAAATCGTAATGAAATAACCAGAAGGACATGAGCAAAGCACAATACTCACAGTTGGCACACTTAGATGACTTTTAGTGCTTACGGAAGCAACACATCGTACACGTCTTATCACTCATAGTGCGGGACTGTACCTATAAACCCGCCATTTACTAGCCGCATGTGCACTATCTACTGCAGACCTCTCCTTTCATATAATACATATTATGCATCATGATCACACATAATAGTTACGATCTTTGACCGCTAAACAGTTAATTTGCATGGTTTAATTTTGATTATATATTCATAATAAATAAATGGATCGATGAAAATATGATAACAAATTTTAAGACCAAAAAGAACAAGAGAAAGAAATGCAAGTTTCTCGATGAACGCAAACAATTTCTAACTTCAGATCTAAATCTAAGCTACCAGTCAAAAAATAATAAAAATGTACAATGAACAGGCACGCAATAAATCTTCATCACTAAGTTCTTGTAAAAATACATTTTATTGTTGGGGAAGACAAAATTCACGATTAAAAAAAAAAAATATATTCACCTATTAACTTCTTTGGCCCACGAGCAATGTAGAAGTGGTACGGAGAATCGAAGCTTTCAAAAATAGAGACTTGGGGTGATTATGACCCATCCAGAGGAAAAGTCCCAGTTATGTAAGTGACCCCTGGTTTATAATGCACAGCCAATCTGCATTGCAAAACATGGTACGTGTCTATACCTATAATATAAAATCAGAACACTTCAAGGATAAATAACCATGAACGAAACATTGATCAAGGAACGCGGAAAATTATAGATATCTACCGTAAGTTTGAAATATATCGACCATTACACATCGATCATTCTATAGGTGAATGCGCCTAACGTGTTGCTAAATGATGTATCCGATCAACCATCCGATCATCGCTAATCGACAAACCACGGAAGTCGCGTTCGAGCCTAAGACAGAATTATGATTGTATACATGCGAACTAGAAAAATAGCTAACAAGACCTCAAGGAAGCCACTACTGAACAAGTATTTAAGAAAGGGTCTATTCTGGGACGAACTCATCTGAATGCCATTAGAGACTACTTCACGAAAACCTCAATGCTGAACCATAGAGCAAGCGACCTGTTTAGTAATCATGTCGAGAGTCTTGGACTTCGCAAGCACAGAACGGCAATCATCCTTCTTCAAGCTCATTTTGCTTTTCATGATTCAATTTTTTACTGTGTCAGTCTCATCATATCAAATTTAGAAATCAAGAAGGAAGGATGTAAATGCAATTCCAATCTAAGTGTAGCACGAGGCACGAAATAAGTCATACGGGCGTGAATTTATCTGTTTGATTCAATTTAAAGGATGATGATGATAAGAAAACATCGATCGAACAGCAACTAATAATAAGAACATAGCTTCCATCGCCAGCTATAATACAATATTGTCATTCAGAACCATTTCACGCCGTGATCAATTCTGCTTTCTATTACGGAATAGGCGCCATATGTTCTTTATAACAATATCATTTCATTTGAGCAGAATTCAAATTCAATTCAATATCAAATTTTCTCAAATCTATTCTCATTATATAGAAAAAAATGCAATGATACAAACTAAATATCAGATGCCATACATAGGTAAAATAACAAAAGCAATTAACTATAAATAAATACAAAATAATGAAATCGAAATTCCTCAGGACATTGCAATACAGACCGTACATGCTTCTTGATCGGGCAGTAGCCCTATGAATGCCATTAATGGACCAATGATATACATTCAATAAAATCAAAAATTATGACAAGATGAAATAATAAATAAAAAAAGATTTGCGGAAATCCTCCTCCCCCTCACCCACTCCACCAGGTAAAATGTAATCCAGTTTACAAACATATCGAAAAAATTAGTATAGGCCTAACATTGTCCTTGTCTAAAACATTCATTTCATTCCCTATAGCCTATATCCGTCGATATCAACTAGAAATGAAAAATAATAAGCTGGTTTATGTAAAAATAACATCCTTTTTTCCCTTAGGTCCATCACATTGTAATCCTTGGCTATACTACTCACCCTCCAAAAACTTTCACCCCGGCCGGAACATAGCCTCTTCGAATGATCCGAGTTATTGATAGTGAACGCCCCAATATCATAATACCTAATCTACTCCAAAAGCTTCATTATCCACTATAACCCTCAACTTTTTTTTTTCATTTTATTAGAACGCTTGCGAATACCGATCGCTAGACCTCATTCGGTCTCGGAGAGCGTAGCGCCATCCTATTGTTTATGAATGCGCGCGTTGGCGAGCTACGCGTGGAGCTGAGCGTAATCGCTGTCACCTTTGTCTTTAAGTCTGCCGAACTTTGTAAAAGCGGACCGAAGGCACCGCGCAGCACACACATGATAGCTTAGTGTAGATTTAGTGACATTGAACCGCTTCATTATCTGAATAATGGCTTACACACTCGCAGCCACACGTGATACGCTTATTCTCCGCTTGTCAGACTGATAGGCAATAATTATCGCAAGATGATCTGAATAGAAGCATGCAATCTGCGGAGTTGAATTTGGATAGGGGAAAAAGCAATAATATGAAGCCTAAACTAACAGAAATAATAACTGAACAACACCTGCACCATATAGCTTTGACCATTATATTTGACCATCGCGTATCAGTCCATGATGCATTAAAATCGTACCATTTTCTTAATCAGAATTGGCAAGGTGGCTATTAGAAATATTTATAAACAATATTTTTTTTATATAATATTATTTATTTTTATCATCATATTTGTTCTAGGAAAAAGCCGTGAAAAATTGACTAGGTTTATTTTGTCCTATACCGTCGTACAAAATAAACAAGCCAACCTGACCTTTCAATGATCTCCATACAAATTGTTATCCTTATATATTCAATGAACAATTGTTAATAAAAATAATAATAAAGAATAAAAATACATAACAATAACAAAACGAATAAATACACATTATGAACAAATTAATGGACGGACTGAAATGCTTACGGTTAAATTTTAACCCAAGATATATAACCATAAACAACATCACAATGTACAGATACCGCTGCTGCTCCTGAACTGTAAAGCCTCCATTCTCAGTTCGACAGAGTCATACGGCAACAATCGTATATGATCAGCCCTCTTATCGAACCACCCTCTCTTTCATCTACATCTATCTCTCTCTTCTAGCCAATAACCCTATCTAAACGCGTCATATCTCCCTTCCCTCACCTCTCCTCTAATGTCACTTACACATGATACATGAACGACTCCCTTCACCCATACTAATAATCATCATATCTTACTATATAATACATCCTTTTCAAAATCACCTTGCTTATAACTCGATCAATCATATCACGGTAAACGCATACAGAAACTTCATCGTGAGCCCGCTCACTACTCGCTTTCTCTACTCGTCGCCCACTCTTTCAACCGGTCTCTCTCTCTCGCATCAATCTCCTGCTCTCCTCTCATCACTCACTAACTTATTCTAATTGCAATCGACAATAATACTGAAGAAGTGCAATCAAACGCTGGCAAGCTAATAGTCAATACAATTATATCAACTGATCTCTGCTCACATATTCCAGTAATTTATTAGATTCAAGTCAAGATTAAGCAAATTTTTACACGGACTTCCTCACTCAGCTGCACTCACCCCCACTCTCTCACTTCTACGATCTAATCGTGTTTCCAAATTTTATCTCTCTTTTGTTATTCTGTTCATGCCGTTCTTGCCCTAACTTCTCTCACTTTCACTTTACTTTATTCGTAACAGGCTTGATATCACCTCTGTCTCTCTCTCTCTCTCTCTCTCTACACTTTCGGCATTTTAAATTCCATTTGAAACTATCACATTCGTACAGTGACAACATGTTGTAAGTTCTTTGCATCATCTCCCCCATCGCAATTTTCTTTCGTTTATATCGTGTATACGTTATACCTCTCCAAACAGACCAATACAAGACATTCAAATAAAGTAAAATCGAGGGTGTGGACTGGCGTCTGTTTTATGGATGTCTCTTTCTATTTTTTTTTTTATTTTTTTTTATTTTTTTGAATAGGGGACCATTGGTTCTCTAACTGTTAAACCCAAAATAGTATGACCACCTTTCAACCTATCTCCCAATATCCCGCTCACAAGATAACGAATCGTTAGGTCAGAGATGTAATACATCTCGTCTCATCCCATGGCGACCAAAAATGAGCGATTTACACATCAAACACTTGTCATTTACTGCCGCCTGTATTATCTGTCAAGGCGAAGGTCAGAATATAAAGTACAATACATAACATATCGCAGTAGAGACAAAGGAGTAGTCGTAATGTAGGAGGCAGTTAAATTTAGGTATAATCATTGTTACCCATCATTGGCCATGTAAAACCGAGTGCGTACTGAAAGTGCGGAGGTAGAGAAAGTTAAGAGCCGAGGGGTTAATTCATTGCTGACTAGGATTCCCATTTGTACTTTCATATTTTGATCGAGTGTACTTCTCTGACTAGTGGTCAGACTAGAAGAAAACATCCCACTCGAAGCCCTTTAGGCCTATATTGTAAAAGTTCAAAATCACTGAAAAATAGCAAACTGATTCAAGTGATTTTTCAAACAATCGAATCTTTATTTGTTTTATGATTTTTCGGTTTTGTTTTGCTTTGTTTCGTCTTGTTTTTTAAATTGAAGTTCTGTGTAAAGTGTTTCAAAGTAACACATCGATATTGTCAACTAACAGAGAGTAGTATAAAGTCATTCAGCCACATAGATTTATTCTGGTCAATAAGAAGCGAGGAGGGAACTATTCTAATCCACCTGGTCGTCCCAGATATCACTAGGATGTATTACACCTGATCAACCTCTGACAATAAGATGCAATAACAGAGTGATGCAAGTCTTTTGATTGATATCAAGGGTGTAAGTCGATGTAATGTCTTATTTAAAGTAATTCGTGACAAAAAGTGTCACATAGTGGATAAAAAATTCAGTTTAGTTTTGTATTTTAGAACTTATTATAACTGTCAAGAAGAATTGATTATGAAAATTCACAATTAAATTTTTAAATTCATATGGATCCCAATAATCCACAATGTTCAGATGTTCATTAATTAAAGTAATATCAATTTTATTTTACTTTAGTATCACAATATAAAAGCAAGAACTTGAAGAACAAGTTTGATTACAATACACATAATGGATTTTAATTTAATTTAAAATATCACTCAGGCTTTAATTTTTTTTTTAAATATCTAACGAAGTTATTGGAATTGTCGTTATATTATCATGCAAGGTGGATTCTCTTATCCAGAAATTCATTTTATCTTTTCGTCTCCAACTTTCCTCTATTCTAATCGATTACTTCTCAAATATTTTGTTTAGGCTACTTTATGACCTTGGTCTAAAAGCTATCGTGTAAGTGCCTTTCTTCATAACACCTCAACTCTTTCTTTCCTACCATGCCTATACGTCATGTTGTTTGATTCGTTAAAGAGATATCGTGTCAGGCATTTGATTTTCAAACATTTTCGAATAGAATGAACAAAAACACTTACAATCTTTAATCATCCTTTTCCGATTTTCAACACTTCCAATATATATATATATTTTTTTTTTAATTTCAAAGTGTTTACAGTTATTTCTTCATTTCATTATAATGGCTTTTGTTTAAAAGAAAGTATTTTTTTCACATGCATTGTTAAAATGTCCGAGTGAAGCGCTCAATCACATTTACTTTTTATCAGGTTTATCGCGTATTGCTAACCCACCCTCAATTCAAAGCTTTGATAATCACGGAGTATCAATTTTTTTAAAACCCGTAGCAACTAGGATATTGCAAATATTTCGCTATGTGAGCACTTTTCTCATATAATGTGTACTGTTTTCAGACTCAGTTGTCACCAAAAAAAAATGTATCGACATCGTAAAGATGAATTCTATAGCAATATTTTGATGACTGTTAACGTGTGTATTGATAAAAGTCGTATAATGAATTCCAGTTCCGTCAGTATGGTTGGAGAATGGTTTTACGATTTCAAGTTATAGAATAGCGCAATATTGCGATCCTTTAACGGCCCGCTTGATCTGTTCACGTGTATATGATGAAGCAGGTGCGATTACGATACAGCGAGGTCGTATCGATTAATCGATTGGGAATCACAGTGCAGATTTGCAGACGATACATAGCGGGTTGGCGGGAATGTTTTGTTGTAACTCTTGTTATTCTCTCGAAATCGTTCGTTGCTCGCAGTCAGTTAATTTCCGCCCTGCTTTTGTATCCAGTAATATATCTTGCGACCCCGAGTTGCGCTAAATTTCCAATAGCTATTTTCCTTACCTCTCCCTCTTTTTCTCATCATCTTTTCCATCTCATCCCATCTCTTCTTCTTCTCTCTCTCCTTCTCTTATCCTCATCCTACATCAGGAGTTTATTTGAATTTATACGGCGTTATTCACAATCGAGGAGAAGACGTAACGATCGATAGCTTGCATGTATGTCAGCCTTTTCAAGTAAAGGGTATCTTTGTTAACGGCCAGGGGTTTTTCATCGTAGCTCTTTCTCATAAAGCTTGATTTTCAAAATGGAAAGGGATATTTGAAGGATATCGATAAACACATGTAGTTGATTCCAGAAAAATAGAAAGCCGTTTGTAACTTTGTAGTTGGGTTTTTCATACTCGGCCTGAGGGAATGGATTACATGACATTTCAATAGTCAAATCTTGATATTTATTGCTCAGATTATTATAAACAACCATCGAATAGCAATAAGTACCATGTCATTTCAACGTTGAATAATTGGTTCTAGCTGTGATACTTTAGAAGACAATTGGGCTTCTCATTGTTATAACGAATACACTAATGTTGATGTGACGAGTCAAAGCAATTTATACACAATGAGTTATAACAAACAAGATTTAAAATAAAATCTGTTAATTCACGTCTAGAGCCCAAAAAGCAACTTGATTTTTCTTTTCAAAAATTCAAACTACCCTTCTGAAATACCACTAAACGTCCACATAAGCCCCCTCTCATCGCATGATATTGCGTTGAGAAACAAAGGTGAAGGACGAAGTATAAAAGAAAAATGTCGCTAGACAAATTATTATAGTGCATTATGTATAAATATATAAATTATTTCTTGAAAAAAAAACCTTGGAATTCTCAGATCAATGTTCAAGTACGAAACGCTCCAGAAAAGAATAAGTTATAGCTCTAAAACTAAAAAGATATACCATGGGGCGAATAAAAGTTCTACTTCGAGTCATAATATAATCTTCATATGTAATAAAAACGTATATGGCTGAAAGGCTTTTCGTGTTTCTTTTTCCTTTTGCGAGTACCGTAGTCGGTATTCTTTTATGGCTCATTAAACGATAATTCCATCTCCTCATATGGCTTTTCATTTGTTTGATCACTTTTGGCACCTCTTTCCTCTCCTGTCTCATTTAATATAACCAACTTCAGATCTACCTAAGATGAAGAATTATTATTTACTTTACCTTTTCCTCTTTAATTATTTACTGTTTTTGATGGCCAAATATGTGTCTATATTCAGCCCTGTTGGTTTTCTGTCATACTCTCCTTCCCCACTCACTCTCCTATGTGTCTATACACCAAATTCATTCTACGTTATATGACATTATTATCGTTATTGTTATATACCCGTAATATATATGCCCCGATCTCTTTCTGTCTCTTCAAGTCTATCTTTTTCTTAACCCTCTTATATCACCCTCCCACTATCTCGATCTCTACCATGTCTATCAGTACTCCCGACCTTCTCCTCCCCAGCTATCATCGCATTAGCCTCCATCTCCTCTCGTTAAGTCAATCCTCAATCTGTCTTAGCTGCCTGACATATCTATTTAGAATCCTCTAGTATGCCTAACTCAATACCTCAATTCTTACCTGCACGTATCGACAAAGAGCTAGAAGGACGTTAGTTACATTGATATGTGCTAATGCCATTATGGCTCTCAGCAGGTGATAAGCACTGATAATGTCATAGCCTGTGGAAGGCAAGAAGGGCTAGGTCGTCTACTTTAAAACGACTCAATAGTGCCCTTGCGACTGCCAATATCTATGTAAAAGAGCTACTTCTAATATTCTGTCAACTGTTTTTTTGTTTTAGTAATGATGTACTGATATGATACCCTTCTGTGAGACAAATACAATAGCACTTTTGAATATACCCCAGCATGCCCAGTGCAGTTTTTTTAGTTTGCACATTATTCTCTCCATCTTTCTATTTATATCATTTTAATTATTTTGATTGTAGTTTGTAAATTAAAACTACCAAATGATTGATTACCACATCCTCGAACTTAAACTATCATGATATTTAATTTTATTATTTTATTCTCTTTTTTTTTAAAGATTTTTTTTTTTTTAATTTTTGTTCCAAATATACTTGCAGAGCGAATTGATTCCTTCATCATCTAAAATTTAATTAAAAACTAAGTTGCACAGTATTTTCTATTGTAGGTATTTGAATTGTAGCAGCAACTTAGATTAAAGGAACAACCCACCAGTCACACCTTAGTAAAATATAAATACGTGACGAGAAAATAGGCCAGAACCTACAAATGAAATCATAATTAAGAAGGACAAAAGCACGACATTGTTGCAATAAATGAAATATGAAGTAGCAACTGACTCTAATTTTAATAACGTTTATATTTTCTCCCTTTGATGAAATTGGGGAAGACAATTAAAGAATAGCGAAGAGTATTATGATGACATTGTCAGGGTAAATAGGACAAAAGAAGAAAACCCATCGCACTGTACAATGCCAGATATTAATTTTGTTAATTGCGCCTTAAAGGTCACGTGAGTTAAGGTTAATTAAAAGCGAACTGATGGTTAACCATCGCTGATATATTTGCGAGCGTGCGGTGATTTAGATGCCTGTGTGTATAGAAAACACAATTTGTGCTCAAGGAATAAGATATATTATTGCTCACCAGTTATTGTTTCGTGGTACCTTCTTTTATGTTTGTGTGGTTGTGTGTGCAATTCACTCTTTGCAAATCGTCTATTGAAGTTTCTTATATTGCTTTGTTTTTTTTGGAGCACAGTCCATTATGTAAACAATAAGGTCATTGTCGATTACTAATTTCGACTTCAGAAATTAATACCATGCAGTTGTATCGCTCTGTTGTCTCTTGAACTACTCCATTTAATTCAAATATATTCAATCAAGTTGCATATAAAACTGAACTACCTGACTTGGACATTCCGGAATGAATTCTCTATTAATACATTCTAATTTTTATTAGTCAGTATAGGCCTACTACACTACTACATCAGTTCTGAGACTTTAAGACTGTTAAATACTGCTATAATGTATTTCATCTTCGCTGCCCCCTTTTTGTGTGTGTGTGTTTTTTCTAATGATAACCCATTTATTACTTTACCATAGATATTTTCCTACTCTTAAAACTGCTATAATAATATGTATGATACTGGTACATATTCTACATCTACCCCTGATAACAACATACGATATTACAGCATTTTTCTGAAGGAGGGGTTATTTTGTACATCTATGGTGCACCTTTTTCAGTGCTTCGGCCTGCTCGATTTAAACATCATAATGTCTGCTATGTTTATTGTTTATCAACTTTGATAAATGAGAAGTTTCTATTTGAAGGTCTTCACCTTCAAAAGTCATATTTCATTTACTTCCGAAATCGCAAAATGTCTATCATTTTGTCTTCTTCTATTCATCTCTCTGCAATGTCTGTCCCTGTTGCTTAGTTATAGATTCCCAGTCAATATGTATCATTCATTTTTCTGCCCTTCTTTTCAAACTTTTTAATTTTACTTCATCATGAGATCTTGGCATATATCTTGACCTTTTGGCATTTTTTGTGCCTGAGTTTGCTCATGTTACCCCTGTGGCGGCTCCACCCTGACGCCGTAAACAGGTTACATTACCCTTCTAAGCCCGATTAGATGGTGTTAATGTTACGATGGTGTCCAACCAGTCGCAAGCAACTCGTCTTGACATGGACGCCACGTCGCTATTCCAAACCTCCCGCCTTCTTTCCGTTACACCACGGTTCATTTCATCATACATACACGACCCTAGTAGGAACGCTTTACAATATCCATCAAAAAATGGTGGGTTAGATTATTACCAATTTCCCAATATCACTGATTCCCTGCCAAGTCACTTCACGGCTTCAGACGATACACTTTTTTCATACTCCATCTCCCTTCCCTTCGTTTGATTAAGAAGCGAGCGCGGTAATATACTGCTCGCTAGAACTTTCTAAAGTCGTAACAGCTTTGATGCGACTTAAAAAAGAGTTTTCAACAGCGCCGATGAGAATAATAATCAACTCACTCTAGCCTTCTTCTCACTCATTTATCTCTGACATTTTTTTGTGTTTTTCATGTTATCTTGATGTCTTGATTATAACCAGCATTTTATTGGCGCTCTACGTCGACAGTTTTCGATTCGCAAGTGCTGACATGCATAATGATGCGCCGTCCTCGTCCAATCACACCAATTCCTACATTCGTTCACACCAAAAACCTTCCTCTCTTTCCTCCTCCTCCCTCTTTTGCTCCTACATGTCGGTATGCAACTTTAGTCCATACGAGTGGGTTAGCTACTCGAATTCTTCCAATAAAGACCTCATTTATTTGTGAGCTATCGAAGAACAAAACGACGGGAAGGCAAAGACAAAATATAAAATGGCTGCTGCGCGACCTATTAGAGGAAGCGAAGAGTTCTTGTGAAAGAGTGATTTCCTCAGCAATTGTCGCGGCGCGCGCGGGAAAGACTTCCTGGAGGGTCTAAATAAGTCTTGCCGTCAAGCGACGGCCATTAAGTGAAATTCACTCTGACAAAGGCGTTATCCTTTTCTTTTCGAGACGGAAGATACGTAATGTAATTTTGCGATCATTAAGTATGAGCACATGCAAAATTCGTCCAGATTAGTCTAGGAGAAATAATCGTCTTGTTTACATAGAGTGGAATCGAAGTGATGTATAAATATAGCTGATGGAGAGTAGGAAAGGGGTTGTTCAGCGGAACAAGTGGAACACTTGTGCACAAGTATAAACATATCTATTGTTAATGTTGATAAAGGCCAAAGATGCAAATATATATATCGTTGGATCCACGATATATATAATACGATAAGCATCCTTCCATGACGTTAACAGCACTTTTCCTGCTGCTGTACAAATACACCTTCTTAGAATCAATCAGCTTAACACGCTTTATAATAAAAAAATTACGTAACTACAGTTACAATAATTAGGATTTGTTTAAAAAAATTGGGCTGGCGTAAGCCAAATCTAACAATCCACTAAATATAAAAATTTTCCTGAAATGAAAATCTCAACAATTGAGATATCAAACAAAGTAATTAAATTTCAATTAATTGTTTCTCATAATCATAGCATTATTTAACTCAAAATTATGGCCAGAAATCTTGCAGTCAATCTGAAAAATACTGATCATGATGAATTAATGTCTCCAGTAAGCGTAAACAGTTAGCCAGTAAATTAAAAATCAATCAATTTCAATAGAGAATGCTTATCCGAAAAATGACTTCAATCAAAAATATTGTAACATTATATTATTCGCAGTATATATTTGACATTTGACCACAGTACAAAAGACATCAAAACAAAATAAAAAACAAATAATAAAAACTTTAGATACATAGATTTTGGATATCTAAATAACTCGGAATATTCTGTATTGATATAACCCGCTTGTATAATTATCATTGATTATATATAATAAAACAATTAGATATACTTTACTTTCCTTGGTAGTGCTTTCAATATATTATACAGTGATGAATCGTGATTACTTAAAAAAAACTACGAAACAAAAAAAAGACAAAAAAACAACACTACCATCACAACACAAGACACCGGAGTCTATCATAATTTGTGCTCTGTATATTACAATTCATTTATGAAGTCTTTGGATACGTGTGAACGGTATAATGACTTTCATATTAGTGACAATCAATATCGCTCCAGAACGGCAAGCCTAAAGTCTGCTACCTGATGCTGAGAGATATACGTCAGTGCTTTAGAGAAATCGTTTGGAGTTATTCGTACGAAGATAATCAACCATCGTGTAGTTGAGAAATAGATCCCCATGCCAGCGATCTGTGAGATATCTAGCATTATGTGCTAGATCTTGAGTAGAGATGTTTTGGTATAGAGCACTAGATAGGATAGATAAAGGCTCCCGTTATTGCCTGGTAGCAAGCCCAACGGTTTTTCGTTGTTTTCACCGTGGTAAGCTAAACGCCCTTCGGAATACAGACAATTCACCCTGGTAGCAGCCGCAGTTAGAGCTACTCAATTGTATAAAAGCCGCGACAGGTTAGCGGGAGCCATGATGTGTATTGAAACTAAGTAGTCGCCTGAACGTGGGGCGTAGCATGGAGAGATAGTGGGTGGAACCACTGAAACTCTACACCTCTACACTAGGGACCGCACCCACATGCCATTTTACAGAGTGTGTCGCGAGAAGGTCTGGCTATGTATATCCATAAAGGAGCGGACACTTGTGTAAGTCAGATGAGGGTCGTTTACCTGTGCTTCGGGAGGATGAAACACTGTGCGATATCTTGCTGCAGGACTTAGGGGGGATCTAGATACCATGCATGGACGGACAAAAAGGCGGGGTAAAAATTAAGGTCGGTGCGCGATCTCTTTTAAATTTCTTGACGGCACCGAATACCACCTCGATCGCGAATTTCACGCCGCAGTTCTATATATATCGAGCAGAACCGCCGCGTACTCAGATACACCCTGGAGAATATATTAAAATAGGACAAACGCTTGTCGGTAAGATGTAATAATCAGCTAGCGGGGAGTAGAAGGATCTTCTAAGTCTTTGCTTCTGTGATAGAGTTGATGCAAATCTGATGTTATTCGGGTGGCGACTCAGCGCGCAATCGAGATGAATCACCGTAACCCTGTCAGATTTCGCGGAGAGCGCCGGTACTCGTGAATCAAATCTTGCTTAGGTGGTTCAAAATACGCATAATCTTACTCACAGTCATAGGCCGAGAAAAGTCAGAGTGGAAAGAGAATACCGTCTGCTGGTGTGATAATTGAGAAGAAAGTCATAAATAACGAATCTCGGACGTTCTTTCTAATAATTAAGCTAATACTAGAAGTGATTGCAAATCTTAAAAGGCATGATATGTAAGAGCAGGAGTTGACCATGGAACTCCGGGCGATCAATTAATGATTGAGCGCTTTAAGCTACATATAATAGTTTGTAGAATGATAAGAGGACACGCTTCTAATCCACTTTGCTTATTTTGGAGACAACCATCATTCTTTAGGGAGGGTGTTTTTGAAACCATCTATTCATATCAGCTCAATAAATAGGAATTATAATTCCACGTCAATAACATTTATTATGTTAGAATATATACTTAGGTACATATTTTAAAATCTATATGTTAAAGATTATTTCTTCCGACTTCAATCAAATCTCTTTGCCATGACTTTTAATTCAAAGTCGCGCTCTATAGTCATTCTTAGCAGACGATTGAGAACCTAAGTTTATTGTGTTTTTTAATGAATTATTTGAATACCTGGTTTCATGTATTTTTTAATCACTCTAATGTATAAAATTCTCTTGCGTTCAGTCAATGTATATACTTTCTTCTGAGTTTTATTGATTAGCTTTTTTAATTTACTTTGTTTTTTATGTTTTTATCAATCCATCTCGCTACCCTTGATTCTCCGTCTTTTTCTTTATTCGCACTTATTCGTTGCTGCTCATATAATCTAAGCACCTCTTATTCGGCGAATTGCAATAAAAGCAACTTGTTTTGCTGTCGGTTTTAGGAGACGTTGATGTTGAAGGAAACTTTGACATGTGGGGTGCGTCTTTCATTTCATATTAATTAGATCACTCGAACTCTTTCTGAATGAGAATTTATAGACTTTCTTTGTGCACAAACTTATGTCATAATAATGTATCACTTTTTGGTGTTTGAGTAAGGGTTCGGCGGTTCGTCGGTTTGTGGTGGTGGGGCTCGTTGTTTTTTTGGTGTGTTTGTTTTTGGGTGTGGGGGCTTCTTGGATTTTTGTTGGGTGGTTAGGTTCGTCTTTGTTGTTGGGTGGTTTTGTCTTGGTTGTGTGGGGGCGTGGGGGGTGGGTGATGGGCTGTTGGATTTTGTGTTTTTGTGTTGGGGTTGGGGTTTTGGGTGGGCTGGTTTGTGTGGCTATGTGTTTTTTGTTTGGGGGTGTTTGGGTGGTTGGGGTTTGGTGTTTTTGTTGTGGGTGTTGCTGGTTGGGGCTGGGGGTTGTTTGTTTTGTTTGTATGCTGGTGTTAGTTTGGGGTGTGGTGGTGTGGATCGGTATTTTGTTTTTTGTTTCTGTTACGTCTGGGTGTTGTGTATTCTCCTCCTATCTTCATTATATTTATTCATATATCTATTTTGTATCTCTCTGTAAGTTATCTCTCTTTAGATACTATTTCAATACAAATAACACTTAATTATAAACGTATAAAAATAATTATAGGCAATTTAATTTGTCTGCTCCTAGTCTTTATTTCTTCTGTAATAATACTATATTAGCATAATATCCCTTCGCTATTAACTAAAACATACCTTTCTTACTATTATAACTTTATTTGTGCATTAGTTCAGTCACATGATTTATGCAATTGGCTCACTTACTCAAAAATATCTATATTTTAGTTCCACCTTTATATGCTCGGTCGCGGTCTTCGTTGTATTAGTCTTTCCCTCTTCAAGGCGTTCGTGCTGGCCGCCTTGGGACTGGGACTAGCTTCTGGCTCTGGAGAGGGGTCGTCGGTCGTGTGGTCACTTTACCCGGTGTTCGGCCACTCTTAGGGTTTGAGTTCTGCCCATCTTGGCAATTCTGCCATTACGGGTTTCCTGGTCTTTGCGCGTGAGTGGGTTGGGACTGTGTGGTGTTCGCCTCGTCATACAAGACATACTGGTTCTTCATCCTATTGCTACATGGGGTCTTATCGCGCCCTGTCTGTATGCGTTCCGCCCGTGGCTCCCCGCGTGGAAGTTTTCTTATTAGCATGTATGGTGTATAGAATATGGTTTGATTAGACATAGGGCGTAGCAATTTGGCAGAAACTACACATACTTAGATCATGGATCGATATGACTTGTGTGCTGCAAGAAAGGGAAAGGTGGATGAGCTTTAATGGTTTTAGTTCGATGTATAATCCTGATTTTCTTGGTGCTAAAAAGGGGTTAGATGCCAAAAAAGAGAGGCACTTTCAAGAAACCAAGTAGTAACATAAAGTATGTAGAAGTAAGAATTAGTAAGAAGGCGTATTCGGCAAAACCACAAACAAAAATATGTAATATAGGTTAGATATATAGGCATATTTTATGCCGTGCTAGGTAACTGAATATATACGTGTTATACTGGTTTTAATACTTCTTATGTCTTTTCCTCGAGAAATCGAAACAGAAAGGGCCATTTTGGTTTCAAAGTGAAAATAGCACAAGTTGGTGATCAAATAATATTGCTATTGCTACGGAATAGATAACGGGTCTTATAATTATTTTGACGTTGAGTAAACGTAACGCAAGGTGTCTGCACTTTCCTTTTTTTATTCTTATAAACGAAATGAAAAAAGTATGATTAAATGATTTTTTTTGTTATTGTCCAGCATGTTATATTGAGAGACACATAATAACTCACGGAGCACACATGATAAGGAGCTAAAATCAAAACAGAGTGTAAGAAATATCTGTTTGGGCGGTGTTGTGAATAAAAATGCGACATATTCTGTGTAGAAACAGACGACTTTTCTTCGCTCTTCATTTGAGTGATATATAACATGTTATTTCTTATGCCAATAGAAACACATTATTGGCAGATCATATCGAATTCTTAGCTGAGTCCGGAGCTAGAATATCAGTTAGAATGGCGACAGCCATGTTTTGTTTGTCTGAGTTGTAAGTGATAGAAGCATTGCGGACATGACATTTGCCTTTTTGATTTTTGCTTTCGGGACTCAAATGGACAGGAAAGTATTTACACCACTCGAGGCATATTGTTGCTAAATTAATAATAGTAGGGAGATTCGTCGTACTTTGCATCAAAGAATTGGTCATAGGAGTTCAGCGCGCGACATTGCGATGAATATGGATATGAGTATTCAATTTTGCATTTAGATGAGAGGACGTTTGCGGCGTCTGTTTTGTACGTTATTTTCCCTGCCGATTTCCTCTTTTTTTTTTTGTATACCTTTATAACAACCTAGGAGATTGAATGGCTTTCTATGTGTGCATTGTTCAGTTTAAGAATCAGCTCTGTCTCTCTCGTCCCTCTCTCGCTCTCTTCCTTCCTGTCTCTTCTTTTATCTGGTCTATTCCCCTCTCTCTGTGTGTATATAAGGCAGATTTACATGTTGTGGTTATCGATGTTATCTTTACAATTATGATGTGGTGTTGTTTTTTATATCTGTCCTTTACCGTGGTTCTTTCTTTCTGCTTTATCCAGATATATCTTTCTTTGTGTTGTTATTCCCCCTCTTCTTGTACTCTTTCTCTTTCCACATTGTATATATAAATCTCAAGCGTCTGTAATTAATAAGTGATGTTCCCCTTTTTCCTCTGCCTACGCCATGGGGTCATGCGGAGCTCGTGCTATACGATGTTTGGTTACGGAAACCCGGAAATGTCGCTCTCTTTTCTCTTTTCCTGCATAACCAATATACCCAAAGCAACATAGCAACTTCTCTCTCCTCCATTATATCATCGAATCGAGCCTTCGTGATATTAAAAACATCCCCACGAGATTTATCTTTTCTTTTGTGGACATCCTTGTCGTATTTACTTAAGTCTTTTCTCCATCTTTCGCCAACCAAACTATCTTCCATCGTTGATTGGAACTATTTTTCACTCATATTGGCAAGGACATTTTTATATATATCTTATTTCTTGCCCAAGAATGGCAATATAAACCCTCAATTTCTTATCATTTATGTGTCAGTGGTGATAGTGTTACACACATGCCCATCCCGTTTATTACTAACTCTCGTCACGAGTAATTACCTCTCCGCTCTGAAGCGCGATACAACAATATGAATTCCTAATAGAAATCTAAGCCCAAATTTTAAAGCAACATAACGTTACATCCACTGCTACTGATTAGACATTATCATTTTCCCATCGTCATTCTAGTGATTGTCTGTCTCTTGAAATCGTTTACTTAATGACTCCGGGCAAGAAAACGCCAAGCGCAATATGTATAAGATCTCTTGTGTTTTCTTAACGATTCTCTCTCTCATCATACTCTGATGTGAAGTTGTTTGGGGGTATTCGATGGGCGAGCTCTATAGCACCGTACACGCCACCTAACCCGCGGGCCAAATTAGTTGGCTCCGCGCAATGCCCTTCGCACTGAGTTATATTGGCATGTCAGTCCGCTCTAACATGCATCTACCTCAAACAAAGGAGGATGAAAAATCACTTTCGCTCTCTTTACTTTTCAATCCCCCTCTCTATTATTCTCATCCTCACCCTGTCTTTCTTCATCTCTCCTGGTTGCCCTTTCTCCTTTCTCCTTTCTTCTTTCTCAACCAAAATTCTTTCTCTCTCATCTTATTTTTTTTTCAATCCCCCTCTCGCTCTTCGTCCTTCCTTGTTCCCTTCACCAACATGATCTGGCTCTTGTTTTCAATTAAATGTTCTTATGTCATCATTTTGTACCTTTAAATATGTATATCTCTCTCTATGACTGTCTATCTTCCTTTCTCCCTCTCTCTCTCCTTATCTATTTCTAGCACTTCTCTCTTTAATTATCTCTCCACGGTGTCTCTCCATAGATGTTACAGCTTTTGTCTATGGTCTCTCTCACTCCTCTGGCTCTCTCCCTCCCTTCCTCTCACTCCTCTCACTCAAGGCATGATTGAAAGAAAGAGGGAGAGAGCGAGAATCACTTAGCTTGAAGGCAATTGTCTTGCGTGTGTAAGCCCTCAACAAGTTGAATTAAATCTCCCCTAATTGCATATATAGAGTCTTATTTTTTCCCCTCCTCTCCCTTCCAGCGCTGCGTTTACTTATGAAAAGATAACAAAAATCGCATGTCAAATGCTCCTCATATTACCCGGGAGTTCACTTCTCAACCTCTTCACATGATTTCGCGCCTAACACGATTTCAGCAACGCACTACCAACGAGTATTTCACATTGGAATCATCTAGTCGCATTACAAACATTGTAGAACACTTCATTCCTTTTCCTTCCCAAAAAGACCTCACCCAAATCAAAACTATGTCAAAGGCAGATGATACGGTCTGCTGGGGGCAAGAATATCTTTAAATAAAATATATTTCACACAAATATCTAACGCCTTTCTTACACTGATCATAGGACATTAGCTTGTAATCAGGAGGACATTGTAATTAGACGTGTGAAGAATCACTTCGTACAATAAAGGCTGGAAGCGTTGCTATAGAAACATGTGTATACATAACGTGGTGATGCGCGGGCCTGAGTTGTTTTGGAGACTCGAGTGTTTAATGCACCGATTTTGACAAGGGCACGCGAGTTGTGAAAACACGAATATCCTCAATTCACCTGCTGTATTATTAGAGGCTTAAAGATAAATCTAATTTATAGCCTGACCCACAAGTCACTTCTGATTCTTAAATGTGATTAGGATAGGTGGTAAAAAGGACAGAAATCAATGAATTGTCGGGTTGATGTATACCAATCACATTTCTCGAACCAATATGGAAAGTAACACAATGATACGCAGGCC